>JAGKTI010000192.1:136929-154796 GCA_018397915.1 Birgus latro | reverse complement strand
GCCGGCTGAGTGATGAAGCCAGCTGAGTGAGGGAAGCCAGGTGAGTGAGGGAAGCCAGCTGAGTGATGAAGCCAGCTGAGTGAGGGAAGCCAGCTGAGTGAGGGAAGCCAGCTGAGTGATGAAGCCAGCTGAGTGAGGGAAGCCAGCTGAGTGAGGGAAGCCAGCTGAGTGAGGGAGGCCAGCTGAGTGAGGGAAGCTGGTAGAATGAAGAGTAATATATACCGTAGCACTTTTTTTTTTTACGGATTTTTCTGAATGGTTTTGGTGGTAAAATATATCGGTAGGTGTCCACACTGTGCCTCTGATATGGAGCTGCGGGTTAAAGGCTGACATTGTGAATTCCCGAGTGATGCTGATTTACCAGTGTGTGAAGCAGGCAGTGGGAGTCCAGTGAACTGTCCACCTGTATGTTGTGAAATGACAGAGTGACTGAAGTGGTGTGTGTGTGTGTGTGTGTGTGTGTGCGTGTGTGCGCGCGCGCGTAAGCCGACAAATGCAGCAAGTCTCTGCCAACAGACGTCACACACGATGGGGTTCACGCTGTACCTGCTGGCGAGGAACCCCAAGGCCCAGGCGAGGCTACAGCAGGAGGTGGACAGTGTGCTGGGTGATCTGCGCGGTCCTATCACCTACCACCACCTGGCCCAGCTGTCCTATCTCAAGGCTGTCATCAAGGAGTCTCTCAGGTCAGACGCTGCTTTGTAGTTTCCTTGACAAGGCAGATATCATAGCACTTAATAACAAGCTAATTATTTTCTGCCTTACGCCTTATCCTTATTCTTATCCCCTTATACGATACTGATACATAGTGTGAGACGTATCTTAGTTTTATGCGAGGCTTGGCCAGGTATTCTCCTTGGTTCAGAAAGCGCCCTAACACCGTATGCTAATCGATTTAGTTTATTACACCTTGACGTCCTCTTCTGTGCAACTTAAACCTTTCAAATGCAGCCATACTCTGCGTAAATAACGTACAAAAGGATATTAACAACCCATATCCATAAATAATTCGCTAAAGAAGAGGTGTTAGGGAACTGATGAGAACCTTGTTATCACCGCTTTTTGGCGATTTATTTTGTTTTACATTCTCTCTTATATTAATAATATCGTTTTAACATCAACATAGCTCGCATCAATAACATACCAGGTGGATATTGAGATATAATGTGTAGAATAAATCGCCAAGCAGGAGGAGCTACGAAATATCCAAGAGCACTTAGGTATGCTTTGTAGCTGGGTAAGGAAGCTCCCTAACATCTACTCCTCAGCAGCTTATTTTTGGATATCGCTGGTTAGTATCCTTTTCTGCGTTATTTATGAAGAGTATGACGATATTTGAAGGATTTATATAACAGCATCGGACAGTAAGGTGTAAAAAGTAAAATAAATCGCATAGTAAAAGATGTGAGGGAGCTTCGACGAAAATACGGGCCTAAGAATACCATCCTGTGTCGAAACAAGAAACGCATAATTCTATGTTTTTTACCCTAACTTGGCCTAAAAGTCATCTCTCCACCATGAATACTGAGTTGTAGCAGATTAACAGCAGAATATTAATGGTAGTCATTCAAAAGTGCTGTGGAGGGGATACAGAGCTACAGTACTGTCTTAGTCTACCGCCAAGCTACACGAAGTAAGCTGTGAAAGTACAAAAACTTGGGCCAGTGTAAAGTAAAAACAGTACAGTATTTCCAATCAGCCTGGGAATATTTTTAATTGACCTTCCTTGTTAACTCGTAATGTGATGCACTTACTCATTTTACACCAACTTGGCCTGAAACTGCCACCTTACTATCTTGAACCCTGAGGTGTAACAAGAGTATGGTGCTAGTTACGAAAAAGTGCTGTGGCGAGGATGTAAAACCGGAGCATTGCCTTTTTCTGCCACTGTTGTACAGGAAACAAAGTGCAAAAGAACGAATATCTGGGCCAAAGTCGAAATTCAACTTACTTCGACGTTGATCTGGACATGTTAAGGTGAAAGAGCTACTGTGATTTTCATACTGACAACTGTACGAGAAACTAGGAAGAAATCTGTTCCTTCTGTAATTATGTAACATGCATCTTTTATTTATTTATTTACTTATCTTTTCTAGGATATTTCCCCTGGTGCTTGGCATGGGAAGGTCTCTGGACAGTGATCTGATGCTTGGAGGATACTTAGTTCCTAAAGGTGTAAGTATAACAGTGTGTTACATGTGGTAAATAATCAGCAGTAACATCTTTGAGGGACTGTTTTGGGTCTGCTTTCTCGTCGGTCAAGAGCCTCCCTGGCACCACTTCCTTAATGATTCAGTTTAGATATGGCTACTTAATATTCTTTGGTATGCTAGTATAGAAAGTGAGGCGATATTAAAAGGATTTACATAGCACAGAGAAGAACAGTATTATGTAATAAACTAAACGAATCACCTAGAAAAATGTGTTAAGGAGCTTCCCCAACCGACGAGAATTCGGGCCTTTATCAGTGTCGTGATTATCAGGTAACCATTCGGCAATATGCAGCACACAGAAAGCCATAAATAACAAGTTAAAATATTAGTCTGCATATTATACTCAATAATAAGACTAAAAGTTTGGGAAATACCTAATTATACTGTAGAATATTTTATCATTAATACCTCTTTAGTCATGACTCCACCAAAAGTAGCCAGAGTTTCGAAGAACAAGGGTGAATGTAAGGTAAAAAAACACAAATTATGTAATATACCTAAAAATTTAATCTCAGCAGGCGTATTCTGCTCATTGTGCCCAGGTAATGGTAGGTAGGATATGCTCAAGTAAGAGTGCAGGCTGTGGTGTGGTGTGGTGTGGTGTGGTGTGGTGTGGTGTGGTGTGGTGTGGTGTGGTGTGGTGTGGTGTGGTCATGGCACACAAAAGGAAAGGAACCGCCAAAAATCAAAATCATGCTTGAAGGCATGGCGTGTGGTTGGGTCAGTGAAGCTCTGAGTTGTTATAATTATGAACTTGTGGCCTTTCATTTGTGGAAAAAGGTACGTGATCGCTGTAGTCCAGTAAATGATGAATCTTTGTGTCCTTTAAACGTGGTAAAAAAAAAAAAAAATAGTGTTGTATATTGTATAGAGATAAAGCCTGATTAAAAAAAAAAAACTACCATGCACACATTTGATGCAATGTTACTTTGAGGCGACTCTACACTGAATGACAAGGACTCAACACAAAATGCCAAGTCCAATGGTTTCCGGTAGCCATGTGGAAACTATTTACTGCATTAGGTGATAACTATAACACCGAATGAAGGCATGGTGGTTTTAGTGGGTTAAGACCGTCCAACCAGGATGTGATCCATACAGTTTTACATCCCAGGGTGATTGTAATTACTGCACACACATATACTGCTCAGGGATGGTTGACTGGCCCCTCTTGCCTTTTATGTCTGCTCTAAATAGCCTGGCCCAGGTTCCTAGAGCAAGAGAGAGAGAGAGAGAGAGAGAGAGAGAGAGAGAGAGAGAGAGAGACGATGATAAATAGGCAAACTATAAGAATTATAAATATTAATGCCTTACTTGATGATTTCAGAATACTTTCGTTACTTCATTTTCACTAGGCAATACTTTTGTCCTTATGCAACTTACTGCATTTAGCTCTGGGGGAAAAAAAAAGTCTGAACCTCTACAACATTCCAGTGGCACTTCTTTGTGATTAACCTCTTGTTATAGCTCAGCATTCAAAACCGAGAGAGAGCAAAATGGCGCCTATATTACATTTACCTTCGCCAGGCCTAGATTTTTGTGCATTTTCAGCTTATATCGCGTAGCTCAGCGACACAAGACCGTACCACGGAGCTACATCCTTTCTGTAGCGCTTGTTCATGACTAGCATCGTATTTTGTTCTTAACCTCCTGTTAAAAGTCAATATTCTAAATGGAGAGTGCGAATTTTAGTCCAAGTTAGAGTAATAAGGGTATAGGTAAAGTGAACATGGTATTGTATAGTCAGTAAGTACGGTTTGTAATTAACGTTATGGTTGACGTGTGTGCAGTGGATGGTGTTTTCCTTCAACGCGATGATGGGCTGGGACGAGTCGCTGTTCCCAAGGGCCAAAGAGTTTCTGCCAGAGCGCTGGCTGAGGGACAAACCCCTAGGCCCCATCCACCCCTACGCCAGCCTGCCTTTTGGTGCCGGCACCAGGATGTGTATAGGGAGGCGCATCGCAGAGCAGGAAATGTACATCATCCTCGCGAGGGTAAGCCTCGTCAAACTTAGGCACCATCTGCACCAAATTCTTGCTGGTGCCAGCCAGGGTTTTGCTTCACTGTAACCAATACAAGTGGCCCCACTGGATGCAGATGGGTGCGAGCTAGAACTTCTATGGGTTACAGCGATGCAGAACTCCTATTCATGCCAGCAGGCATTCGGTGTGGATGCGACCTTATATTTCTTTATAATCTACTGTACTCGTATATAACTGAAGCACTGTCACTATCCTGCCCACAGAACAGAACAACTGGCATCACTCCATTCATGATGAAGCTGCAGTGGACAGGACTTCTCTTTAGCTTGTAAAAATGTTAATGATTTTCTTATTAACCTTTTCAGGATGGTGCACTAAATGCATTACCAAACACAACCTTCGGATTATATAAAATTTAGCCATACTCTACAGACAGACCATACACACAGTCTTTAACACACACACACACACACACACACACAAATCACAGCGCACCATGACAAGATGTACTCCAGTGGCAAATAAATGTCATCTACGTCTAGAAGTCAAGGTTCTTTCCAATAAATACTACATAGACAAGATAGGAGCACAGTCTTCTACAAAAGCCGAAGACCCTTCCCAGGGAACCCTTATCGCAACATCTCAACCTACGACAGAAAGAAAAAATTTACACCTGCCTCCTTTTTTCTGTCTAAATTAAACCTCCCACAAGCACCAAAAAACACAAACATTGTCAAGCACATCCACGCCCAAATTACGCAACAAACACTGAAAACCATACAGAAATAGTGCGACATGTGTAAACATATGGATGACATTTTCAAAGATTTGTTGATGGTATAATATCCTCGTATAGGCTGAACAAACGATCAGGAGTGGGATTCTCAAGTCGCTAAGGTAGGTTTGCCACGGAGCCACTGATGCCACCCCAATATATCAACCATTACTAGTATGTGAATATGGATGATTTTGTTGGCACTGATGTCGTAGTATAAAGTGTGAGGAGAGTATGAAGATGATTTTGTTGGCACTGATGTCATAGTATCAAGTGTGAGGAGAGTATGAAGGTGATTTTGTTGGCACTGATGTCNTCACCAGTGCCTTTATACACGTATCCACCAACACATACTCCATCAACCTTCCTCCTTGAATTCCTTGACTGAGCCAGTCCCTACCAGGTTTTGCCTGCAAACTTCTCTATGTAATTTCTCCTCCTCCAGTCTGACATTTTCCTGGCACTTCTCTATGTCATCTTTCCTCCTCCTGTCTGGCATTTTACTGCTACGCTTGCAGTCTCTTGGAGCCCAGTTAGTCAGCCTCTTGTTCTATCAGTTATCCTTTATTCTTGCAACATGATCTGCTCACCTCTATTTCTGTTCTTGTAAATTTTTACAATGTCATTGACTTTAGTTTGCTCTCTAAGCCAAGTTGATCTCATTCTGTCTCTCAGAGATATTCCCAACACTGACCATTCCATTGCTCTCTGAGAACGGATTAGTTTGGTTTCCATTGCTTTTGTCAGTTTCCAGGTCTCACACTGTATGTCATAGTTGGGATGAAATATTCGTTATATACCTTTCATTTCATACATATTAGCATGCTACTTTTCATGATGTTTACCGAAAGCTTCCCTTCCAATTGTAATGCGTCAGTTATTTCATTTTCATGGTCTTTCGTTACTTTTAGTATTTACCCCAAGTCATTGTTCTCCTCAACTTCTTCTAGAGTGCCTTCATTTATTTTGATAACGCTCTTTGGTGTATCTGGATTACAAATTAGAGTTACTCCAGTTCATCTTTAGCCCTACCTACTCCCTTCCTCTACTTAGGTCATTTATAATATATTGCAATGTCACTGCTGTTTCTGAGATAAGGATAATGTCACTTGCAAATCTTGAATGGTTTAAGTTTTCTTCATCTACGTTTATTTCTTTGTTCTCCCATTCTAGCATTCTGAAAACATGTTCTAGGCATGTTGCAAACAATTCTGGCACACGCCTCTCTCATTTTTTTCTTTTTCTTTCTGAGTGTAATTTAACTGTTGCAGTTTCCTCTTTACCTATGTTTTCCATCAGTTTTGCGATGTTCCCATTTACTCCTTGTTCCCGCAATGAATTTAAAATTGCTATGTTCTCCACTGAGTCAAAAGCCTTTTCGTAATCAGTAAAACCTATGCACAGTGGTTTATTATATTCCATAGTTTTCTCAGCTAATTCATTGTGTGTAGATGATCAGTAGTCGAATACCTGCTTCGGAATCCTGCCTGCTCATGAGGTTGGTTTTCTTTCATATCTGTTGTTATTCTGTTCGTAAGGACTTCAGTGAAGAGTTTGCAAATAACTTGTAATTAGCTAATGGGTAGATGGTTACTAAGATCTTTTGAGTCGCCTTTCTAGTAAAGCAAAATAACTGTTGCATTACACCATATTTGGGAAACTGTCTTCTTTATACATTGAGTAAATAAGTGGGCGAGCTGGTTTTGAAATTCTGCTACATCCGACAGTAAATCTGATACTATTCCACCTTCTCATGGAGCCTTTCCTCTTTTCATGCTTTTACGAGAAAACTTTTTTTCATCTGGTGCTACCTCTGCCATTTCACTTGTGTCAGCTGAAAACTTAGCATTGAAAGTGTTATCTTTGATGCATACATTTCATTGTAAAATTCAACTCTCTTCACCACCTTCTGTCTGCATTTGATGACTTCCTTTTTGTTGTTGTTGTTGTTGTCCTTCAGTGATATAATTTGTTGCTTTCTTGTTTGAGACTTTTTCCCTTTTTGGTGATTGATTTGATCAATGTTTCTCTTTCGTTTTTCTAGGTCTCTCATTAATAACTTTATATAATGAAATTATAGTGAAGTTATCATGATGTCCTTGGCCACGTGCTGTGTATCAAGCAGCTGCATTATCAGTAACCACGAGGTGAAGCCTTCACCAGTGACTTAATTAATAATGTCAGTGTGATGTGTCAGTACAAGAGCAAGCGTTCCAAGAGTACCTTACCATGACACTTACTAGATTTACCACCATAATGATCAGCACTGTATGAAACATCAGATATTTGTTTATTTGACAAGGAGAGTTTATTGAACACCACACTTGTTTACCGGCTGCAAGATTTGAATTGCACTTTGATACTAATGTTCTGTATCATCTGCACTGACTAAATTCACTATAATTTTGTAAAAACGTGCATTGCCAGGGCGTCCTTGACTGATAAATGGCCGGGTGGCACAACACAAGAGCATGAGAATAAAAAATAATTACCGTTATTATTATTATTATCATTATTATTATTTTGTTAAGAAATCGATATATCGAAAGGTAATATCAAATCAAACCTTGGACAATTCATCCTACTTTGTATACTGTGTTACCGTACAGTGGCACCACATTCAACAGTTCCAGAGTAAATGCAGTTACCTGAAAACAGAACCACTGTCTGAAAATATGCCCATGTGTTAAGTGTAATTATGGAGCCTCTCGAGAAGAGGATAAATAATGATTGAATATTGATAAATAAAATCTACCGAAATAAATTATAGTTTGCTCCCGATTCCATAGTTCTATGCAGTGCTTAAAATGTAATACAAAGCATTTTAAAAGGTTTGGTTGCGATTTAAAGATTTTTCAGGTCATTTCTATTGGGATATTAATATCCTCTTCAAACACTTTTGTACTGTATAAGTTATATAAATACTAATAGCTTAATATTAGAAATGCTTATAAGGGTTTAACTGGCATTAGGTTAAATGCAAGTGGGGTGCATTACAGGAACACCTGAATTAATCCAGTTTAGAGCACCCAGAAGGTTAGAACCGGTATTGCCCATGGTGTTGATGGCGTGTGAGTGAGTTAAAGAGAAATAAGCAAGTACAGTAGCTATATGTGGGTGGATAAAGACAGGTATGGAGTAAGGGAACGTGGGGACTGAGGGATCTGGAAACAAGGCGAGATGAAAACTGGAAAAATTAAGATGGCAGAAGCTGGGTAAGTGACAGAGGAGAGTGGGGTGGAAAACAGCGAAATGAAAAGTAGAAGCACAGTGAGAGTATGAGAACTGGAAACAGGCCGAGTGAGGTAGGCAGGGGTGCCTGGAAACATAACTATGGGATGAAAACAGAAAACAGGAAATTTTTAGAAAACTAGTGAAAGTACGAGGTGCTTGAGTATGAAAGGAGGGCTTGAGGTGGTGGAGAGTCGTGGGGAAATATGGGGGAAGATATGAAGGACAGATTTGCCCGTGAGGGATGGAAGGACATGGAAATAATTTGACAGACCTGATTACTCCGTCTGGCACGGTGGCATCCTTAACTTATCCAGGGTACAGTAAGACAGTTTTATTCAGCCTAGAAGAGACTTTTTTAAACTATACTGTTAGATATAGCTTCCAATAAACCATTCGAGGCTTTTCCTGAAAAAAAAAAAATGGTTGTCTGAAATTAACAAATAAACCAATAACAGACATGACCTGAAGCATGGGGATAATTTGTTGCCATGAATATTTTCAGTTTTGTTATTGCTGTGAGTAGAAGATGATTATTCAGTGAAGGAAAGCACGCTTGGTTGGGAAACAGTTATTATGCATTAACACCTTAGCTGCGATGACGATATTTCTGCTTAGACGGGGCAACAGAACTGGACGATGATAATGATGATGTGTGATATCAGCAGCCATCTAACAGCTATATCTAGGTCCTCCTGTGGTCAAATTGTTACCTCAAGGTCGCATCTCCAGCATTAAATGTCAAAGATCAACAGACAGTATGTGTGAGCTGAGAGTACTTTTCTGTCATCATTTACCTTCTCATGATGTGGAAAATTATAGTCCTTTATTACAGCTAACGCAAGGAAAAAAAATAAATGAATTAATAAAAAAACACCCCACCACCACCACCACACATTCAGATGTGTGGTATTTCTGAAACAATTAACCCTCTCACATTCAGGACAAATATATATATATATATATATTTTTTTTTTCATGCACGGAAGAAAGAACCAAAGGCCAGGGCCCGCATACTGTTCCTTCCAAGAAAAAGTAAAAACAATACCAAAGAGAGCCAAATTCAAGATCCATTCATTTCGAGATGCCTGGACACACTGCGTTTGAAAGATTGGAGATCATAGGAAGTAGGGAATACAGACAGAGGGAGACAGTTCCAGAGTTGACCAGTTGCATAAATGAAGGACTGGGAGTAACGGTTAACTCTTGCATTAGAGAGTTGGACAGAAAAGGGATGAGAGTTTGTTGCTAGATGGGCACTACGTGACCGTCGTAGGGGTGGAGGGATGCAAGCAGACAGTTCAGAGGAACAGTGACCATAGTAGCGATAGAAGAAAGATAAAGAAGCAACAGTGCGGCGAAGAGACAATGGTTGAAGGGAATCAGTAAGAGGAAGAGAGTTAATGAGACGAAAAGCCTTTGACTCCACCCTATTGAGAACTGAATGTGGGGAGCCTCCCCACACATGAGAGTTGTACTCCATACACGGGCGAATAAAACCCGTGTACAAGGTCAACATCTGTGCAGGGGTAAAGAAAGTTCGGAGTCGGCCCAGCACACCTAATCTCTTGGAAAGAGATGTAATATGTTCTTTCCAAGACAAATCTCGAGAGAATGAGACCCCTAGCATGTTCAAGGATGATGCAGGACTGAGCTGGACATTATTAAACATTAGTGGGTAATCCTGAGGAAGATTTTGTCGGGTTGATAAGTGTAATAGCCGAGTTTTTGATGCATTAAAAATAACAAGATTATTTTTACCCCAATCAGAGATATGAGCCAAGTCAGACATTAGGTGTGCCATAGCCTCATCCCTTGTTTGCTGAAGTAACTGCTGAGATGGGCGTTGCGGGAACCGAATGGAAAGGTGAAGGGTGGAATCATCAGCATACGAGTGGATAGGGTTAGATGTACAGCTTAGAAGGTCATTGATGAATAAAAGGAAGAGTTGGTGATGGGACAGAGCCCTGAGGAACACCACTGTTGATAGGTCTAGGAGAAGAACGATGGCCATCTACAACAGCAGCTATAGAACGACCAGAAAGGAAGCTAGAGATGAAGGCACAGATAGAAGGATAGAAACCGTAGGAGGGCAGTTTGGAAATCAAAGATTTATGCCACCCTCGATCGAAAGCCTTTGAGATGTCAAGTGCAATGGAAAAGCTTTCGCCAAAGTCCCGAAAGGAAGATGACAAGGAGTCTGAAAGGTAGGTGAGAAGATCGCCAGTGGAGCGTCCCCTGACGGAACCCATACTGACGATCAGAAAGAAGGTTGTGGCAGGAAAGATGCTTTAAAATTTTTCTGTTAAGAACTGATTCGAAAACTTTTGAGACACAGGAAGTTAAAGCAATTGGCCGATAGTTAGAGGGTTGGGAATGGTCACCCTTCATTGGGACTTGCTGAATGAGAGCAAACTTCCAGCAAGAAGGAAAGGTACAAGTTGACAGACAAAGGCGAAAGAGTTTACCTAGGCAGGGTGTAAGCACAGAAGCACAGTTTTTGAGGACAACAGGAGGGACTCCATCAGGCCCATATGCCTTGTTAATATTGAGGCCAGTGATGGCAGAAAATACATCAGCTGAAGACATTTTAATGCCAGTCATGAGGAAGTCTGAGGGGGGAAGTGATGGAGGAACAGCACCGGAATCATCTAATGCAGAATTGGAGGAGAAAGTCTGAGCGAAGAGATCTGCTTTATCAGTAGAAGAAATAGCTACAGAGCCATCAGAGTAGAAAAGAGGAGGGAAGGATGATGAGGTAAAGTTGTTAGAAAGGTTTTTGGCAAGGTGCCAAAAGGAGCGAGAAGAATTCGAGTTGGAGAGTTGGGAACATTTAGCACGGATGAAATTATTTTTAGCAGAGCGAAGAAAAGACAGCACGATTCCGGGCAGAAATATAAAAAAGATGTGATTCAGGGGTGGGTTGGCTCCGGTACCTTTTAAAGGCCCTCTCTCTGTTGCGGACAGCATTAGAACAAGTGTGATTAAACCAAGGCTTTCTTGCATTAGACAGAGGATATGAGAAAGGAATGTATGCTTCCATGCCCGAGAGAATAACCTCCGTAATGTGCAGGGCACACTCAGACGGCTCCCGGCCATGGAAGCAATAATCATTCCAAGGAAAATCAAAGAAGTACTGCCTGAGGGACTCCCAATCTGCAGCTCCAAAGTGCCACAGGCGGCGTTTCTTTGGAAGGTCCACAGGCTATACCGGAGCGATAAGACAGGTTAAGGTAATAAGGTTGTGATCGGAGGAGCCCAACGGAGAGAGAAGATTAACAGTGTAAGCAGAAGGATTAGTTGTTAAGAAAAGGTCAAGTATGTTGGAAATCTCTCCGAGGCGGTCAGGGACACGGGTAAGGTGCTGTACAAGCTGCTCTAGGTCATTAAGGATAGAAAAGATGTAGGCTTGTTCACCAGGTGGATCAGTGAAAGGAGGGGAGAGCCAAAGGCGGTGGTGAACATTGAAATCTCCTAGAATGGAGATTTCAGAGAAGGGAGAAATGGATAGAATGTGTTCCATCGTAGAAGTAAGATAGTCAAAGAATTTTTGATAGTCAGTAGAATTAGGAGATAAGTAAACAGCACAGATATATTTAGTCAGAGAATGACAGGAGAGCCGAAGCCAGAGAGTAGAGAATTCAGAAGAATCAAGTTGAGGAACACGAGAGCAAGATAGATCGTTGCGTACATATACACAACAGCCACCTTTGGCTTTGAAATGAGAATAGAGAAAGTAGGAGGATACAGAAAAGGGTTTGCTGTCAGTTGTCTCAGACAGCTGAGTCTCAGAAAGAAAGAGAAGGTGAGGTTTAGAGGAGAAGAGGTGGTGCTCAACAGAGCGAAAGTTTGAGGAAGGGCCGCGAATGTTACAGAAATGAAGAAGGAGTGAGTCAGACCGTGGTTCCAGGCAGCTCCGAGAGTCGTCACCGGGAGAGGGGCAGATGGTGGGGGCATATACAGTATAGTGCTGTACTCTAGGTACAACCAATTTCATTCTGCCGAAATTAAGTCATAAATGTTAATGGTAAAACGGTATTATCAAAAAGTATATTTTACGATAGGAATGTACACAAGTAAATACAAGGCAAGAGGACAAAATAATCCATCACTGCAAAATACGAGTGCGGTTGGCACTGACCCTGCTACCACTAATAGCAAAAAGTCCGGAGAAAAAGGAATCAAGAAATGGAGACAGTCAAAGAAAATCAACACTTTACAGTATATATTGTGTTTTCTCATCGTTATCGAAGAAAGATGCCGATTTTTAAACAGTTATGAGGGGAGCACTGTAAGGAGTGTATATTTATCTGGAGTTAAGAGGCTCAAGGATTTGAGCCATTGTTGTGTGAAGACAGCACAATTATTTGGTATTAGGGTGGTTCATGGGTTCGAACCATTGTGTTGATCCAAGAATGAATATAATTTCTGTCATGCTATTATCTAATGTTTTTTCACTGCTAATTCATTGTTTATTGTTTTTATACAGTAGTATGAAATATCTTATTCATTCTGT
This sequence comes from Birgus latro, assembly GCA_018397915.1. Classification (NCBI taxonomy): domain Eukaryota; kingdom Metazoa; phylum Arthropoda; class Malacostraca; order Decapoda; family Coenobitidae; genus Birgus; species Birgus latro. The sequence goes on along the minus strand of JAGKTI010000192.1, from coordinate 142,079 downwards.
GAAGTTCCTGATCATATTGTATGCTTTACATGACAGTCGAGCCGTGGCTCGGTAGTGAGTTGCCTTGAAACAGACGAAGACCTTCGCTCACCCTCTCCCGAGACAGCCGTAAGGTCGGTTCACACGAGCAAAATCGCGGCAGTTTTTTACGCTGGTTTGCGGGGGGGGGGGGGGGGGATATCCCGATTTCAGGATTTCTCCCGGAAAGGTGTTCACACGTACGAGGACTGCACAGGCTGGAACGCGGCAAGTGTTTACAAAGATGGACCACTATACTTGTACTAGTTGTGCAGTTCTTGCTCTTGCACTTCTATTTCAAGATGAGCCCTCACGGCCGCAACGTGGCTCATGTGATTAGGCCTGTCAAACAGCTTTCCGGTGGCTTCATGGGACGTAGTCATAAATTTTTTTAATCATAAAATCATGTATAAGATTCCTTGTGTATACCTTTTACTCATACGTAAATCGTACTTATATATTCATACTCATACCAGATACACCCAAACTGGAATGAACGTTAAAGTGAGGGTAGTAGTAGTAGCTAGACGTCGTATGCGTCTTCGTTCCCAGAGCTTTGCCTTGTTCAGTGCTTCCATTTGAATCGGCCCGGCTTCTTTCTACCGATTCCGGCAAAAAAAGACCAACATGTCGGTCTACCCATACCGGCAGAAAAAGCAGCCGGAATTTCTACCGGGAAGCAAATTCCGGCGAAAAACGACCGCGATTTTGCTCGTGTGAACCTTATACACCTGCTCCCTGACTTACACTTTTTTACTGGACCCTCTTAGGATTTCAGGTTTTGTGGTGCACCAGCTGGTGTGACGATGGCAGAGGTGCTGACAACGAGTATTGGTTTTTCATGGTAAGAGTTTATTTACTTATTTATCAAAGCTGGATTGTGTTACCACGTATTGTTGTTGTTGTCAGGGAGGGTGGAGTGTTTTGCTCTGTCCTTATCAGTTCATGGGAAATAAGTCATTCACTTTTTTTTTTTAGTTCATTGGTTAACTTTACTTATTGTTAATGAATAAATGTGCTTGTTTATTACTTATGCTATATACGAGAACTAGACTCATGTGCACTTGGAGACTGGCTGGCACACAATTTAAACCTTGCAACTGAGCCTTAATTGATATCATGGGATCTTGATCGTAACAAGAGCTCTCATATAACAATCTTGGCCTATGTTAGTTATTATTACTGTAGGGGGTCTTAATTTTTACCTTGTCCTGTACTTCAGAAGCCAAACCCTTTAGGTGGGGTAGCTTCCGCAATTTCACAGTTTGTTACCCACTCTCTTAAGGACAAATTGGCACTTGAAAATACTCTCAGGGCATCCCAGCACAATTGTTGTAAAGAATCCTCATCTTCTTCGGTTCCTTGCAAATTGTGAATATACAACCCTTTCCTTAATTTATCAGGCAAGGTCTTATCCTCCTGAACCACTGATAAATGTTTTTATTTTATATGGTGGCATTCAAGAGGAATTGGGAACAAGTGGCTCCAAACAACACTGCCTTCAACCTATATATCAAGTAAGGGCTATTTAGATTTAAAGGTTCAACAGGCCAAAGAAATCTAGTGGCATCCCTATCCTCTCCAGATAACCACACCATAAAAAATGCCTTCTCGATGTCACTTACCCAGGGAAAACAATGACACCAAAAGTGCAACAATACCTGTGAGGTCATTAACCAATGATGGGCCTGCGTGTATGCGGTCATTCAGACTATATGCTCTCTCATGCTCTGTAGCTGAACAATCAAATACTACTCTAATTGGTGTTGTTAAGCTTTAGTGACACCATGATGAGGTAGATAGTGTACAGGATGTCCTACCACTCTTGTCCTCCACCTTTTCTATGAATGCTCTTTCTAACTGACTGGATGACTTTACTATACAGTACTGTTTGCAATAGTTGGGATCCTTTATGAATTTACGCTGCAAACCTCTTAATCTGCCCAAGGCTAACTTAAAATTATCAGGTAACTTATCAACGTTTTCTTTCAATGGTAATTCTACAACATATTGTCCCTGTTCTTCGTAATATTGCACCGTTTCATAAGGTTACCCAATACCTTCTCTCCTTGGGACTAATACCTATGTGATCCAAGTCCCATTGAGCTGTCAGATCCTTGATTTCTGGAGTAGTATTTCTGCCATCAATATTTACTAACACCATTATCGGATCTACTGCCAGTTTCATAACAATTACCAGCTCTACATGAGTACCTTCTTCTGACCGATAAGTGCCACTCAGTGATAACCATAAATTGTGGGTAATAAAATTAAGCCTCCTTCCCTTATATAGCCAGCGTGTACAAAGTGATGATAAAAGTCCGCCCCAATCAGCAGTTCGACCATATCCCCACTAGTGACACTTGGATCTGCTAACTTTGTAGCCCCATTCCTTCAGATCCCGGACATTATATTGAAGCCCCTTCCCTGGCTTATAGTCAAGTAGTTCGTCTACAAGCACCGCTCTCACCCTGTGCACCTTTCTACGATGGCGGTAGACCAACTCCTCTACCTCATACTCATCACAACCCCTAGAGCCAGTACATCCTTGCAATTGTAAACGTTCCTTTCTCATCTTGTTTACCTTCAAGTTCGCTAAACTTGATCTTAGAACAAAGGTACGTTGTGAGCATTGATCTAATAAAGCCCTAACCTTGTTCTGCTGGCCCGTTTGAGTAACCAATGAAATCTGAATCGTTGGCAACACTGCATTACAACTCGAACCCACAGCCATTGTCACTGTTGGTTCTTGGGTTACTGTTTGTTCATGGGGTTCAGAACGATAAGTTGGACACAATTAGTTGTAGTGTTTCTGCTGGCAATATCGACATGGCCTTACTTTGGGATTTGTACAACCCTGACTATCATGATCTGCCGACAAACATCCGACACACAGCTTCAATTGCTTTGCTCTCTTTAATTTTGCCTTCTTTGTTTGATACCTTGCACACTTAGCCCAAAAATGTCCTGGCTTAAAACACAATTTACATCCATTCCTCTGCGTAGGTTCTGTGTGTTTCACTTGCTTCATTGCATATGCTGCCGTAGCGGTCGAACCAAAATGTTCCAAGGGATTCTGTCTACTTTCAGTATTACGCATCTCCGTCTTTAGCACACGAACGTAATCATCTACATCCAACCATTTCTCTTTAAGTTCACGTTTGATCACTTCCGAAAGTGTACTAGGGAGTTTATTATGCAACAAAACAGCACAAATTTCATTCAGTCACTCCCATTGCACGTAGTGATTCTAACGCACATTCAGAGGATGCAGAAAAGTCTTTTAATTCATTCACTTCGTGTGCTGAAGGAGGTAAATTACATAATTTTGCAATGTGAGCAGCCTTCTTGACCGTAGGCATTCTTTAAAACTGTGACTGCTGATTCATAACTAGCTGCTACCAAACTGAATCCACTAGTAATTTGGAGCGCTTCAACACTTAATTGTCCCTTAAGATATGTAAATTTCTGGATGTCTGTCAGATCTGTTCGGGAGTGCACACTAGTCAAATAGCTCCCCAAAACCCAGCCACTGAATCGGATCGCCATCAAATATTGGCAATTTCAGAGACGGTAATTTAATTCCCGTTGCTTTCCGACTCTCTGTCTGTTCTTGTACTACCGAGTCCTTCGCGGGTAATTCCAGAGCACTCTCTAATTCTATCAAGTGTCTATTGACCTTATTAGCATATTCCATGTCACTGACCACTTCTTCCAGGTCTTCATCAGGATATAATTCATACAACTCCTGATTGTAAGACTCGATCTCAGCGAGGATTTTCTCAACCGTCACTTTCATTCCCTTGATATCATGAACGTTTGCGGCATGTTCTATAAATTCTGTCCAGTTAGTGGTCAGTTTAGTAATGGCTCCCTTTTTGGCTGCTCTAAGCCTCTTTAAAGATTTAATTTTATCCATTTTAATGATAGGCAATTATGTGAAAAGATGACAGCAAATGCAGATTTTAAGTTATATGTAGTCTTTCATGGGCGAATCCAAATAAAAATAAAATGAAATAAAACCCAACCGAAATTCTATATTAAAATTTTGACAAATAATTTTGTCAAGCTCCTGTGAGAGTAGTATGTTAGGCAGTCCAGATCAAACCCTAAACCCCCTCACAAGGAGCTTGTTGGCCAAGAAAGCAACACACTCTTTTCAGAAGGCCATCCAACACCGTTTTAATGCCTGGTGCATTCAGACACCCCAAACTTACGGACATAAAAGGCTGAAGCATGATCTGGAAACTGGACCCCCTTCTTCGAAGGGGACGGATATTCCACTGGGGAGGGTTCAAACCCTACCCCGACACACCCGCAATCACGCGCAGCCTCCCCTGGTGCTCCACGCAACACAGCACGATGTTCCTGCTCTCACACCCGCAACCACCTATTATTTATCACTAGATATGATCCTGGTCACGGCACCAATTTATGATAGTTATTATTACTGTAGGGGGTCTTAATTATCAACTAACATAAATTGGAACAACAACTCACCATTATATACGGTATGTGGATGGCGTTTTAATCAGTACTCAGTATAAATATTTCAAAGCCTAGAATCAATATTCTGAGTACTTAGCTGTGGTGTTGGTGGTATTACGTGCAGAATGATGGCTGATTGCTGTTCACTATCCAGTTGCGGGAAGAGAACTAAACTGTCTAGTGGCAAAGAGAACTCAACTCTCTCGTAGCAGGCAGAGAACTGAACTCGAGGCCGAGCAGCTTCGTACACGAAGAAAATTAAATTAAACTTATCATTACTGAATACATAATTAAATATGTTGTTTTCTCCATGACCAGATTTATCTCCAGTGATAAATTTTACCCAAATTATTTACTACAAGAATTTATTTACAAAGAAAATGTGCTGTCGTGGGCGGGAAATTCAAACCCGAAATCCACGACATTCTAGATAAATGGTGTAAAATATTTAGAAACATAAAGTTTTCTCAATGCGGGTCTTTGATCCCTCCGACCCAGAAAGAACAGACGATTTTAAATGATCCAAATGAGAGTGTTATAGGAACCTGGGAGATTTAGTTTGTTACAGATCTGAAGAAAATGTATTCTTGGCTGCGGAATTTTTAACAGAGGCATGTGTAGAGGGACAAGCTGGATGGAAAGTG
>JAGKTI010000192.1:106261-121911 GCA_018397915.1 Birgus latro | reverse complement strand
GCTTCTCTCCCTTGAGAAGCTTCTCTCCCTTGAGAAGCTTCTCTCCCTTGAGAAGCTTCTCTTTTTGGAGGTTTTCCTCTTTTGAGAGGTATCTTTCCTTTGAGATGTTTCTCTCCAAGGATAGGCGTCTTTCCCTTTGGAGGCTTCCCTCCCGAGAAAGACTTCTTCCCCTTTGGAGGCTTCCCTCCCAAGATAAGCTTCTACCCCTTTGGAGGCTTCCCTCCCAGGGTAGGCTTCTCCCTCTTTGAAAGCTTCCCTCCCAGGAAAGGCTTCTTTCCCTTCGGAGGCTTCCCTCCCGAGAGAGACTTCTCCCACTTTGGAGGCTTCCCTCCCAAGGTAGGCTTCTTCCCCTTTGGAGGCTTCCCTCCCACGGTAGGCTTCTCCCTCTTTGGAGACTTCCTTCCAAGCGTAGGCTTCGTCCCATTTGGAGGCTTCTCTCCCAGGGTAGGCTTCTCCCCTTTTGAAGGCTTCCCTCCCAGTGTAGGCTTCTCCCCCTTTGCAGGCTTCTCCCCCTCTGCAGGCCTCCCTTCCAGGGTAGGCTTCTTCCCATTTGGAGGCTTCTCTCCCAGGATAGACTTCTCCCCCTTTGGAGGCTTCCCTCCCAGGGTAGGCTTCTCCCCCTTTGGAGGCTTCCCTCCCAAGGTAGGCTTCTCCCCCTTTGCAGGCTTCTCTCCCAGGGTAGGCTTCTTCACATTTGGAGGCTTCTCTCCCAGGGTAGGCTTCTCCCCCTTTGGTGGTTTCATCTGCAGAAAGGGCAGGAGGTCCTTAACGGTGAGCCCCTTCTCTGCCATCTCCACTAACAGGGGCATAAACTCCCTGATGGGGCGATTCCTATAGTCCTTAGCTACCTCGAAAGGTTTCGCCTCCTTGAAAGGTCCCATTCTCCCTGGAGCCTTCCACCCCTGAGGAGGTTTGTCCATCTTTGGAGGTTTCCCTCCCTTGAGAGGTTTCCACCCCGTTTTAGGCTAATCCCCCTTCGGAGGCGTTTCTCCCTTGAGAGGATTCTCTCCCTTTTGAAGTTTCCCCCCTTCTGAAGGCTTCTCCCCGTTGGGAAGCTTTTCCTTCTCGGTGCTCTTCATGGTGTACTAGAGCCCCGTGGTGGACTCCTCCACGGTTGAGGACCCCATGGTGGACTCCTCCACAGATGAGGACCCTATGGTGGACTCCTCCACAGTTGAGGAGGACCCCAAGGTGGACTCCTCCACAGTTGAGGAGGACTCTGTGGTGGACTCCTCCACAGTTGAGGAGGACCCCGTTGTGGACTCCTCCACAGTTGAGAAGGACCCTGTGGTGGACTCCTCCGCAGTTGAGGAGGACCCTGTGGTGGACTCCTCCACAGTTGAGGAGGACCCTATGGTGGACTCCTCCACGATTGAGGAGGACCCCGTGGTGGACTCCTCAACGATTGAGAAAGACCCTGTGGTGGACTCCTCCACGACTGAGAAGGACCCCGTGGTGGACTTCTCCACGACTAAGGAAGACCCCTTGGTGGACTCCACAGTTGAGGAGTGTCCCGTGGTGGACTGCTCCACGGTTGGGTGTATCATGGTGGAGTCCCATGTGATGGACTCTGAGGTGCTGGAGTCCGTGTAGGTGAAGTCAGAGGTGGAATCCGACCAGCTCGGAATGTCGTCCAAGGTTATGCAATCTGTTCTCGTGATAGACTTCATACTCCGAGTAGTTTTAAATTTTCACACTTTTATTATGTCTCTGTAATGACAATGTGCATTACTGTGTTGAAATGAAATAGAAGCTACGTCCGTATAGAAGTGTCGGATGTAGACCTGGTGAGGGTGGACGTGTGCTGCCCCAGAACCCCATCAACGCCACCTGCCCATCGGAATCCCCCTTACGTCCTCTACACCATCAACCTTCATAGTACCCGCCTCGTTGCACGCCTTCCCTCTATTTGCCTGGGGATGGGGGCAGTGGTGGAGGCTGGAAGAGGATAGGGTGCGTTGGTATGAGAGGGTGTGTTGGTACGAGAGGGTGTGTTGGTATGACAGAGTGCGTTGGTATGAGAGAGAGGGTTGTGTGACGCCTTTTAAATTTTGTTCTTGCTACCTTCAGATGATTTTACTCAATTTTAGACACATCTGTCTTACGGATGGCCTGTCCTCAGTTTGAAATTCTCTTCAGCTGAATAAAACTAGTTAGTGGTAGGAACGAGAGAGAGAGAGAGAGAGAGAGAGAGAGAGAGAGAGAGAGAGAGAGAGAGAGAGAGAGAGAGAGAGAGAGAGAGAGAGAGAGAGAGAGAGAGAGAGAGAGAGAGAGAGAGAGAGAGAGAGAGAGAGAGACTTAGATGACGGAACTTCGGAAGGAAGGCAGCAAGGCCGAGAGGAAAGAAGGAAGATAGGAAGGGGAACAGAACAATAAAAGGAGGGACAAACAGAAGGATACCAATGGGTGACTCTACACTGAGTGACAACCCAAATGGTTTCCTGTACACCAGGAAACCATTTTGCTACGCTGGGTGGTAACCATATAACCAAATTTTGGCGCCTGGTGGTTTAGTGGGTAATTAAGACACTCCAATTGGATTAAGCCGGTGAAGGTTTATATCCAAGGGGAGGTTGGGCTTTTTTGCTCACGTTATGCCACTCAGGGATGAGTGAGGCTGGTCGCTCGTATCTTAAATGTCAAGACCAACTTGCCTAGCCCCGGGATCCTACGCTCCTCATGGGGCAACATAGGACTGGATGATGGATGGATGGACATAAGGAAAAAAAATGGAGGAAAGAGAGAAAGGGGTAAAAGAGAAGGAAGTGAGGGAAATACGAAACGGGAGAGAACACGGTCAAAGTGAATGACTGAATGAATGAATGAATGATGGATGGATGGATGGATGACGAAAGAAGGAAGGAAGGCAAACTGGAGGGAATAAAGAACGGTACAAGGGATAATGGAGAGACAAGAAGCTGTCAAATGACAGATGGAAGTTAATTTGGGAGAGAGGAGTAAGGAAGGACTGAAGCGAGGAGGAAAGGAGGAAGAAAGGAGAGAGGGATAACATGGACGGTAATGGAGCAGAGTAAGTTTCATTCATTACCACCAGACACCTGACCACCTGCCCTCCTTTCTCTGTCATTCTAATGTTATCTTACTTTTCCCCTTCATTCTCTATTTTCCTCCCTCCATCTCTCTTATTATGCCTTCTCCTCACTTATCTTCCTTCACTCTCTTATCGCTCCATCATCTTTTGCCATCATTTTTCTCTCTCTCATCCACATACATTTCCTCTAAAAATCGCCTACTCAAATGCACATCACTTACTACATCAGTATTAACACTTTTTATATCTACATTCCTAACAACATAAAACAAATAATGTTATTTTTTTTTTATGTGCATGACTCTGGATATAAGCTTTATAACCTGTTACCAAGGCCCAGTAGTCCTCCTACATCTCCAGATGTTGCCACTTCGGCACTAACACCCACCGTCCATATTGAGTATATGCTAAGGATGTCCATACAGGACTGGTGTACTGGTATTAGTGGGGGAATTTTACATCAGCTGGTCTTCCAGTAGATCAGTAAAGTCTGCTTTATGAAACTCAAATCCTTAAACCCTTAAACTGTTCCTTGCTTTAGCCAGGATTCGACCCTCAGTCCATTAGGACTGCAGGCCACCTCTCTACCGACTGCACATCCAAATGCATCTATGTGTGTGGAGATTTGCGTATGGACATGAAAAGAAAGTTTTATGTAACAATGCATTTTCTACATAGAAATTCTACCACAAATACCACAGCACTTGGTCATTAGTGGGAATAGGATACCTGGGCCACTGCCACCCATCATCAGGCCCGGGGCAAGATTATCAACAACGGGCCCCTCTACTTCAGAAAACTGTGCTGAATATAATATACTAGGAGTCTTGCTCACACCTAGACTGCTCCTTAACCACTGTTTCACGACATAATGATGTACTGCCAAAAGAATCCTGGCGTGCCATAGTATGGTACTGTACCTTCCCCTCCCTCTCTATAAAACAACAATAACAACTACATGGAAATTATAGTATATTATTTAAAGAAAAATGAAAATATTATTAAGTACTGGAAGGAAACAAATGAGTACTGTTATACTAGGATTTTCCTAGTCCAGTGGGATTCTTCTAGCCAGGGAGGAACACCAAAGCAGGACTCCATACACCTTAAGAGCACAAAGTAAACACAGAAACTTCAGATGGCAAGGTGAAAGATTTATTATTTCACAAGCCTCTACACACAGCTTTATATCTGAGATCGTGAGATCTACCTGGGGGAAATGGTCAAGTAGGGCAAATGGGAATTGGGGAGGGGGAAATCTGGAGGGAGATGTCCCAGATATGATACACTCGCCAATGGGGATACTCTCTGGAAAAGGAAGGGGGCCTGGGTTTAACTCTACATCTATACGGGTGTTGTAGTGTGGTGAATTAGTGGTGATAAGGCTAAGGGGGAGAGAGGCTACGACCCTGGCTCCGGAAAAATAGAGGCTCAACATCTGGCTCTTTCTCCCTCTTAGTCTGGCAATAGAGTTATGTGATTTTTGCCCAGAGTAGATCTAGTGGTGAAGTTAGAAGGGACCCAAGACTGTCAGGACAACAAGTTTATGTTACCAAGTCCAGGATTCCTTTTCCAGGGGTAGGAGGGCACTCTCTACCTGTGGAAGGGAGGGAGGGGGAATGGCTCCAGCTTCAGAATCACGTCGGGGAAGCCTGCTGGACTCCGGGGAGTGCGTGGTCTGGAAATCCTGCATTGCCAAGCCGCCTCTAGCAAGCACGGGGGTGCTGCATCTGGCAAGCACACTGGAACACAGAAACTCCTTCTGTGTTGCCAAGCCGCCTCTAGCAAGCTCAGGGGTGCCACATCTAGCAAGCGCACTGGAACACTGGAACTCCTTCTGCATTGCCAAGCGGCATCTAGTAAGCACGGTTGTGCTGCCTCCAGCAAGCACTAAGTTGACAAGCCCTCACTGCTGCTGAGATCGGCGATATGGGCTAGCTGGCCGCAGGGTGCACTGGCTCCCGGTGTCCCTCTTGGGCGGACACTTGTATCCCCATGACTTGGGTGTGGCTGCATGTATTTTCTCTTGCACCCTTTTAGCCGGAACTGTGGTAGATCTTTCGACCTGTTGTATTGGGGCCCCAGGTATTTTCCATCCATCATCCAATCCTACATTGCCCCATGAGGAGCATAGGAGCCCAGGGCTAGGCAAGTTGGTCTCGACATTTAAGATGAGAGTGACCAGCCTCACTCATCCCTGAGTGACATTATGTGACAATAAACCTCAACCACCCCTTGGATATAAACCTTCACTGGCTCAATCTGAATGGAGCACTGTAACTATCCACTAAACCACCAGGCGCCAAAATTTGGTTATATGGTTACCACCCAGAGTAGTAAATGGATTCCTGGTGTATGGAAAACCATTTGGCTTGTCACTCAGTGTAAAGTAACTCATAGGCAGAAGAAAGAGGAAAGTACATAAAAGTTTACTAACATGTGTCACGTATTCACGCAGTACATGGAACCTGCATTCCATTCATTTCATACATGATACATATTGCGAGTTATTTTTGTGACTTCCACGAACACAATAACAGAACGCACACATAGCATTATTGTTACTTTCTGCCATCTGTCAGCAAAACAGCAACTACAAAAACACATAACCTGATGGGTCATAATTGTTAACACCATATCCCATGGAGAAAAAAAAAAAAATCAGTTATGGTGATTTAAAGTTTGACACTGCATTTTACAGTTTACTGCTGTCTGCTTTAGCATTGCTTTTCTTGCTTTTTCACCGTCAAGATTTCCATAACCTCCGAGTAGTCTAATGTTGTGGCCAGGACAGCAAACAGACAATTCAAAGACGTTCTTGGGACATTGTGCTTATTCTTTACCCTGGCCAGCATACTGAATGAGCATTCACCCTCTGCAATTGATACTGGCACAGTGCACAACAGGCAAAGAATGATGCAGCAATAGCTATAGGAACGTGATAGACAGTCTTAGGTCACACATCTTCTTCAGTAATTTGATAGCTCCAGTATGATGTCTGCAAAGTTTGCCATGTGGATATTCTTAACTCATCGATGCATGGAAAATTCACTACTCACTCGTGGATGACTGAGGTCAAATTGACCCCAGTGGTAGTTTGCTAATTTCTGGCTGATTTTCAGTGGTTGGTTTTCTCAGGTTTTACCTTCAATATAACCAGAAATTATTTGCAATTTAGAATCACTGTATAAGAAATTTATATCAATACAAATTGTTTATTTGAACTTACAAAAATCTAACAGGCTACTCCAGCATTCAACACAAAGTAAAACTCTAGCACGAAGTGCATCTTGTTACACCGTGTTCATGACATGAATTTGCTGCACACTGCACACTTCTGGCTATTTTCTTGCCAGTGATCCCTGGACAAAACGAACATCTGGATCTTTTTCTGCCAGTTTCGGGTGGATCCTGACTCTTGAGGCCTCCGGTTGTCACGTCCTTGAAACATGGTTGAGAAGAGCTGTGTGTGGGAAGCCTCCCACACATGAGAGTGGCGAATAACACCCGTGTGTAAACTCAACAACTGTACAGTGGTAGAGAAGGTACGGAGCCGGCTTAGCACACCCAATCTTGGATGAAGATTTTACAGGAGAGGTACAGGTGTTCCTTCCCTAATGCGGGTATTTGCTTCCACACCGACCTCGTGTCAAGCAAATATCGCGTTAGAGGGACTTGAAAACCCCTATTTCCCTCCGCACCCCTGCACAAAGTCCACTTTTTCCCCCCTTGTGGAGCAAATTTTTTTAATACCCCCCAAGTTAAACCTCCTAAAAGCATTGATATGGTTATAAAAAATACATTAGGTCAATAGGACTTTTTATTTACTGTACCTTATGTGAGGGGAAGAGCAGATACACGTCACTGGAGATGAGGTAGAGGGGGAGAACACGAAGCAAGCTGAGGAGGATGGTGTTGGCAGGAGTGGGCCGAGAAGGGAATGTTGGAGGCGGGATGCAGGTGGGGGGGTCCTGATTGGTTTGGTGGCTGAGAGAGCGAGATAGGCAAAGCGTGACTGACAGGCGATGACGTCAAGTATTGTGAGGCTGCGTGACTCACACCACGTCACAGCTTGCCCGGTTCAAATGACTGTGTTACGCTAACAGTGCCCTCGTTAGAATGTTTATTTCCTTCTGCAAAATCATGCCGCATTAGAGCAATATCGTGCTACAGCAAACCATGTTAAGGAAGGAACACCTGTAATATGTTCTTTCCAAGATAAATCCAGAGAGAACGAAATCCCATGTCTGTTTAAAGATGACGCAGGACTGAGCTGGATATTGTTAAAAATTAGAGGGTACTCCTGTGAAGATTTTGTCAGGTTGATGTAGGTAAGTGGGGGCGCTCACCATCCACTCGATGTAGTGCTGCTTTGGGTGTCTGCCCTTTCCTCCCGTTCTTCCTTCGTTTTCTGTCTTTTTTTTTTTTTTCATTCTTTCCACTTCTTTCTGCCTACAGGTGACTTTACACTCCCTCTTTCGTCTTTCTTTCCTTCAGTCTTTCCCCTTGCTTCTGCCTATGGGTGACTCTACACTAAGTGAGAAGCCAGATGGTAAGCCTGTACAGATGGAAACCATTTACTACACTGGGTGTTAACCATATAACTAAATTATAGTGCCTGGTGGTTTAGTGGGTAATTAAGGTGCTCCAATTGGATTGAGCCAGTGCAAGTTTATATCCAAGGGGTGGTTGGGGTTTACTGCTCATGTAATGCCACTCAGGGATGAGTGAGGCTGGTCACTCTCATCTTAAATGTCAGGACCAACTTGCATAACCCCGGGCTCCTCCGCTCCTCATGGGGTAACATAGGATTGGATGATGGATGGATGGATAGATGTAAAAACTGAGTTTTGGATGCATTAAAACAACAAGGTTTATTTTTACCCCAATCAGAGATATGAGCCAAGTCAGACATTAGGTGTGCCATAGCCTCATCCCTTGTTTGCTGAAGTAACTGCTGAGATGGACACTGCAGTAAGCGAATGGAAAGGTAAAAGGTGGAGTCATCAGCATATGAGTGGACAGGGTTAGATGTACAACTTAGAAGGTCATTGATGAATAAAAGGAAGAGTTGGTAATAGGACAGAGCCCTGAGGAACACCACTATTGACAGATCTAGGAGAAGAACGGTGGCTGTCTACAACAGCAGCTATAGAACAACCAGAAAGGAATCTACAGATAAAGGCACAAATAGAAGGACAGAAACCATAAAGATTTATGCCAGATTCGATCAAAAACCTTTGAGATGTCAAGTGCAATGGCAAAGCTTTCACCATAGTCTCGAAAGGAGGATGACCAGGAGTCTGAATGGTAGGTGAGAAGATCACTAGAGGAGCACCCCTGGTGGAACCCATACTGACTATCAAAAAGAAGGTTATGATAGGAAATATGCTTTAAATTTTTTTCTTTTGTTTGTTTGTTAAGAACAGACTCGAAAACTTTTGAAATACAGGATGTTAAAGCAATTGGGCGATAATTAGAGGGCTGGGAATGGTAACCCTTCTTTGGGGCAGGCTGAATGAGAGCAAACTTCCAGCAAAATGGAAAGGTGCAAGTTGATAGACAAAGGCAAAAGAGTTTACCTAGGCAAGGCGTAAGCACAGAAGCAAAGTTCTTGGGGACGAAAGGAGGAACCCCATCAGGCCCATATCCCTTGACAGTACTGAGGCCAGTGATGGCAGAAAAAAGAGAGGGGGGTGTGAGTTAGGAGCAGGGCAATGAAATGGTGGAGGACAGGGTGACATGGAGGCGATTTGTTTGTGGCCACCCCTTACGGGATTAAGGCATCTGGCAATAGGTAGATAGATAGAAGAAATTTTAATATCATTATCATATGTGTGTAAGGACTACAAGCTAACAGCCTATGAAGAATGGCACTAATGCGGATGAAAAAGTCTGATATCTAAACTGGCATCAGTAAAATATCAGTGTTTGATACCAGCATCTGCAAGATGTAAACAATGCTAGAAATGCAAAAGTCAAGAGTGAACGCAGTGGATGTTAGTTATCTGAGAGGAGAAAGTGGAATTACCTGGAGAGACAGACAGACAAAGAAGAAAGTGAAAGAGCATTGCAGTATTGCTGCAGCTGTGCCAGAAAGCATTATGAGAAGTACCCTGAGGTGGTCTGGTCATGTGGAGAGAATGAACAATGAGAATATCATGACAAGACTGCATGTGAGTGAGATAAAAGGGGTAGAGGAGAGGGGAGAGACCACAGATGGGACAGAAGGATGAGGTGTAAAGGTAAATGAGAGAGAGGGGTTTAAGTTAGGAAGACGAATGCCTGATGGTGGAAGACAATGTGGCATGGAGGCCATCCATTTGTGGCCATCCCTTTCGGGATTTAGGTGTCTCGCTACAAATACAGATACAAGATACCGATGTCTGATATCCACATGTACATCCACATATCTAATATCATATATCCATAAATGATGTTGAGAGGGATGCCTTCAAGTGATGGCACTGATATAACTAGGTACTTCTCCTACCTGGTTATACAAATGTCCCTCAACTTTCTTTCTATCCCCTAAATGTAGAATGGTGAACTGCAGAAGGGTAACCAGCCTGAAGTCCACTTGGTTCACTTCAGAAGAGTCTGGAGTTGCAACTACTAATACATACAATACACTACTACTGCACACAGTTACCACAACCACACTGCTAGAGGGAGGATGGGACACTGCTGGCACGGGTGATGTTTTTCTAACAGACTGCACCCTGCCTTCTCAGTGAGTGACAACATGCTTGGCTATGGTCTCTTTACGTCTAAACAGTCTGCCACATATGTCACACTTGAACTTCTTCACTCCTGAATGAATCAGAAGGTGAAGGTTTAGGCTGCCCTTCTGACTGAATTGTTTACCACATTCATCACACTTGTACTTCTTGACTCCTGCATGAATCAGAAGATGGCGGGTGAGGTTGCTCTTCTCAGTAAATTTTTTTCCACAGTCATCACACTTGAAGCTTCTCACTCCTGAATGAATTAGCAGGTGCTTCTTGAGACTGCACCTCTCACTAAACAACTTACCACACTCATCACACTTGTATTTCTTCACTCCTAAATGAATTAATAGGTGCTGGTTGAGATTACGTTTATTACTAAACAATTTACCACATTCATCACATTCCACCTTCTTTACTCCTGAGTGAACCATTAAGTGTTGGGTTAGATCATTTTTTCCATAAAATTGTTTACCACATTCATCACACTTGAATTTCTTCACTCCTGAATGAATTATTAGGTGTCTGTTAAGGTTGCTCTTATTTTTAAATTCCCTACCACACTGATTACACTCAAGCTTCCTCAATTTTAAATGACCTGCTCTGTGTCGTGTAAGATACCTCTGATGATTAAATACTCTACCACACTCTAAACACTTCAACTTCTCAGAGTCAGCTGAGGGGGTGACTGTGCTTTGGACAATCCCATCACTGACCAACATTTCCTCACTCACCTCACACTCTAACTTCACATCTGGATCTTCCTTAACCACCTCCATTACATCAGCCCTTGCAACTGTCTTAATGCCTGACAAGGATAGTCAACTCTTCAATCCAATCCACCACACTTCCATCGTTACTCTCTGCCAACAGTATGATCACTGACCAATATCAGTGTAACCGTATATGAAAATATAAGTTCCAATTACTGGCAAAGAGCAACTGTCAAGAAATATGTTTCCAATGAAAATATTTGTTAACACGTAGATTATTACCGCTGGATCATAATGATAAGCACGAAGTTCTTGCTACTGAACTATAACTCAACACACAGGTCACTACTATTGAACCATATCTGTCTATACACATTAACACAGAAATGTTCTTCTCTTAATCTCTTAAAAATATATATATATATACATATATATATATATAAAATAAATAAATGGAATGAACTGAAGTGTGCTTATACCTAGAACAGGAAGGCTAGACCAGCCGTAAAAAAAAAAAAAAAAAAAAAAAAGTTTAATTGTCATGAGGACAGTAAACAACGCAGTGGAATGTCATAAGTTAATGATGGTGATGATGTCGATAAGACTGATAATACCAATACCCTCATTATAACACCCACCCTCTAGAATCTACACACAGCTGTTGAACAACCTGGTACAAAGGATATCACAACAATGACATTATCTAAGTTTTAGCCTTCCTACGAGGCTTATGAATCTTATGTCATCATGAATAACACTAACATTAAACACATATTTCTGGGTGAGTTGCCTCTTGTAGGACGTGTTCACACAGTGAAAACAAACACTGTTTTGGCCAATAACATATGGCATGAACTCTTTCCTGTCTATCCTTATCATTTACTACTGAGGCACCCCTAATAACCACAGCTGATGCATCTGCTTCACAAATCTCACTTACACTTAGCATTTATAACTCCTGCTGCTCCTTGATAGCCATGCTGATGTGCCTTCTCTACTAATCTGACTTACACTTATGATTTATTACTCATGTAGCTCCTTCACAACTGCTATGTAGATGCGTCTGCTTCACTGACCTGATCTGCTGTCGACCTGGAAGAAAAGCTGCCATCAGCCTAGCATATCTGTGATCCTGATAACACTTTACAGCTGTAAGTAGGTAGAAGTTCATCAACAATACTTTGCCATCACTGTGTCCTACCTTCCATATTTCTCATTCTTCCCTAAATGACAGACAGAATCCTTTTTTGTCATTCTCTTCTCCTGCATGCTTCATATTGCTATCACACACACACACACACACACACACACACAAATCACATTATTCCTCTCACCACCACCACAACTAAGAAGTGTCAAAGGAATTTTGCTCATAGTTGTACACCACTTTATAAGCACTGAGCCAGAGGGAACACCATGAAAATATGAGTCTTAATCATATAACACTTCACACACACACACACACACACACAAAGCTAGGTAGCACAGCATGAAGATCTGAGTCATAGTTAGACATACAGCACTTTATGTACATACAGCCAGGAGGGAACAGGAAGAAATTTTGAGCCACAGTCATACAGCACTTTATGTACACACAGCCAAATGGAACAGGACAAAGTTTTGAGTCACAGTCATACAGTACAGTATTTTATGTACACACAGTCAGAAGGACAAAGATAATGATTTGAGTTATAGTTATACAGCACTTTACGTATGCACAGTCAGAAGAACAGGATAAAGATATGAGTCATAGTCATGCAGCATTTTATGTACACACAACCAAGAGGAACAGGATAAAGCTTTGCACCACCCTACAATCATTACCTTACAGCTGGGATCAGCAGAGTCCACATCAGCTTCTATGGTGCACTGACTGCTGGCTGCCTTGTACATCTGGCACGTGTTCTCCAGGTGCATTCTCACCACTCATCACTGAAACACAATGCATTTCATTATCTTGAAAAACATAAAGAGGACTGATGGGAGAACTCAATACAAAAATTGGAAATGGGGAGGATAGAATTACTGGGAATAATAGTGAAAAAACTGAAACAGGAAAGGCAATTTCAAAACTGAAAAATTGTTAAATACAGTTATAGCAAAAAAAACTAATAAATGTACAGGAAAGTGGACTAAGACAAACTCAAAGAATGAAAATGAGAAATCCATACTAGACTATGTAATGGTTAACCCAAATCTTTATTATGAAATCAAGAGTACGGAAACTGATGAAGAAGGCTTGTACAAAATAACCAAATACACACGTACACAGGCAATAAAGTCTGACCATAATACATTTATTGTTACAATTAAAGACAGTCTGATTAAACAAAAAGAAAGGATACAATGAAATGGAACTTTAATAAAGGAGGAGGGTGGAAAGTATTCAAAGAAGTTAATGACTGTATTGAGGAACTAGACAAGATGTGGAGTATAAGCAGATTAGTAAACACTAACAAAGAATGGGAGAAATGGAATGCAATAATTTATGAAATACTTAACAAAACATTTGGGAAAATATAAGTAACTGGATATCAGAGAACTGGAATTGATAAGATATCCAGAGAACTGGAATTGATAAGGAAGTAAAGGAGTTGATGAAAGCAAGATGAAAACTAAGAAGGGAGATAACAAAACAGAGAATGAAAAATTGAAAATGAAGTTAGGTGAGGACAAAAGGCATTAGATAAACTAACAGGAAAGAAAGTAGAGGAAAATGAAGAGGAAAACTATCACAGAAAAGCTTAGTGAAAAGAGAAACAATGAGATGCTGTGGAAAATTCAATAAAAGACAGAAACAAAGCAAAGATCTGCATTCGTGTTGAAAGGACATGATAAGCTGAGAAGAGAACCTAAGAAAACAAAAGAATTGGTGACAGAACATAATAAAGATCTGTGTATAAGAAAGGAGGGCAATCCAAGATATGATGAATACACAGCAGAAAGGGATGATCTATTAAGGGAATGCTGGGACTATCAACAAAAAGAAGAAAATCTAAAAGATGATGACATTAGACAAGCAATCTATAAATTAACAAAAGGAAAAGCATGTAACCCAGATGCAATTAGTACAGTAATGAAATTGTAAAGAATGGAGGTAGAAGCTTGATTAAGTCAGTGATAAGGATAATGAAAATTGTGCATATGACAGAAAGCATCCCTGATGACTGGAAAAAGGCATATTATATATATATATATATACTATATACATACATATATAGATTGGAGCAAATGCGGGACGTGCAAGGTGTGTGCAAGATATTCACAGATGAAATCTGTGCAGCATGTGAGGTGGTGTGTGGGATGAAGAAAAGATGAAAAGGGGTTCAGGGAAAGGCATGGTGGACATGAAGAGGTGAAAGTGGCTGTGGCACAAAAGAAGAAAGCATATAATGAGTGGATGAGAAACAGGGATGCCGAAGAAGTTGAGAGACTGAAGAGAGAGTTATAAGCAGAGAGGAGGAGAGAGGTGAAAAGATTAGTAAGAGAGAGTATGAAGAGAGTGGATGAGGAAATTGGAAGGAATTTGAGTGTAAAGTGAAGGGAATGTAAGAAAATGTTCTGCAAAGAGGTAAAGAGAGTCAGACAGGATGCCAACGAAGTTAGTTGGGGTGTGAAAGATAAAAATGGTAGATTACTAGTGAGAAGGGGAAAAAAGTGAACAGATGGAGGGAACACTTTAATGAACTGTTGAACATTGAGAATGAAAGTAATGCAAGTATAAGTGGCTGGGGAATGGCTGGGAGATGGAGGGTTGTGAGAAGAGAGGAAGAAATCAGTAGGATGGAAGTGGTGGAAGCAATGAAGAAAGTTAAAATGGGGAATCCCCAGGAATTGATGGAGTGTGTGGTGGAATGCTGAAGCATGGGGGAAAGATAGTAATAGAATGGTTATGGAAGGTGTGGAGATTGGCCTGGGAGGAAGGTAGAGTCCCGGAGGATTGGAAGTCGGGTATAATTATTCCTCCGTACAAAGGAAAAGGGGAAAAAGAAGTGTGTGGTAATCATAGGGGCATTTGCTTACTGTAATAGGAAAAGTATATGGTAGGATACTTATTGACAGATTTAGGGAAATAACAGAGGAATTAGTGGGAGAAGAAAAGGGAGGTTTTAGGAAGGGAAGAGGTTGTGTAGACCAGATATTCATTCTTAGATCTTTAGTGGGAAAGTTTCTAGAGAAGGGAAAGAAGTTGTATGCAGCCTTCGTGGATTTGGAGAAAGCATATGACAGGGTGGATAGACAAGGATTGTGGAAAGTATTAAGAATATATGGAGTACATGGGAAGTTGTTGAAGGCTGTGAAGAGTATGTATGAGGGTGCTAAGGCTGCAGTGCGTGTGGATGGCAAACTGAGAGAATTTTTCCATTTGAAGGTTGGATTGAAACAAGGATGTGTCATGTCTCCATGGTTGTTCAATCTGTATATGGATGGGGTTATAAAAGAGATACAAGGTCGGGCAGTGGATGTTGGAGCGGCCCTAATGAAAGAGGGCAGTGTTTGGAAACTCCCCATACTGTTGTTTGCAGATGATACTGTGTTCTTGGGTGAAGATGAAGGGGAGCTGAAAGGCTTGGTAGATGAGTTTGGGAGAGTGTGTAAGAAACGGAATCTAAAGGTGAATGTAGGGAAAAGTAAAGTGATGGTATTCAAGAGAGGTTAAGTCAGTGAATGTACAGTGAGATTGGATGGGAAGGATATGGAGAATGTGAGTGCATTTAAGAACTTGGGTAGTGTGATGAGTAAGGATGGAAATCTGGAGGGTGAAGTGCTTCAAAGGGTGCAGCAGGGAAGGAAGGTTGCTGGTTCCTTGAAGGCAGTGATAAGAAACAGGGAAGTGAGCATGGAAGTGAAAAAGTTGCTACATGACAGTACAGCATTGTGATACCAACTCTAACATATGGAAGTAAAGCTTGGACCTTGTTGGAGGGACAGAAGTCAAGAGTGAAAGCAGTGGAATTGAGTTACTTCAGAGGAGCATGTGGAGTCACATGGAGAGACAGACTAACAAATAAGGAAGTGAAGGAGCGTTGTGGCGTGCATGCGGATGCGACAGGAAGTGTTAGGAGAAACACATTAAGGTGGTTTGGGCATGTGGAGAGGATGGAGAGTGAAAGACTGATGAGGATACTGTATGTGAGTGAGGTGGAGGGGGGGGAG
>JAGKTI010000192.1:69690-105841 GCA_018397915.1 Birgus latro | reverse complement strand
GGGGAGAAAAGAGATCTGAGTAATTATAAAGGAATTCACCTAAATACACATACCTGGTATGGTATGTATATAAATATAAACTGTTTGAAAAAATATTACTGAACAAGGAAATAGAAAAATTGGAAAACATGTCAGAAAATCAGTGTGGAGCAAAGAGAGGTAGATCAATAAGAGAACACTTATTCATAATAAGAACAGTTATGGATAAAACAGAAGATAAACATGATGATGTCACAGGAATATTTTTTTTTTACATCAGCAAGTGTTTTGTTAAACTTGATCTAAAAGATGTAATGAGGGAACTGTGGATGAAGGGTATAAGAGGTACAAATTGGAGACTGGTTTATAAAATGAACATGGACTGTACTTTAGTGTCACTTACAGACCTGGGAAGAAGCAAACAAATAAAACTAGAGGAGATGGTTAAACAAGGATCAGTTTTGGGGGCAGTTATAAGTGCATTAACAAAATATTCCCTCACAAGAATGCTAAAGTCAATAAATCAGAATGGAAAATAAGTGATTTGGAACTATACCCACTTATATTCCAAGATGAGATAATGGTAGTTAACAAGAGTGATAAAATTCAGGAAGTTATCAACACAGCATATGTTTTTGGAAATATAAAGGGAGTAGAATTTAATGAAAGAAAAACTAAAGTAATGAAGACTAGAGGAAAAAAAGAACAAGATGTCAGGAAGAATGGGAAACCACTTGAAGGAACAAAATGTCAGAAATACTTAGGGAATATTATAATGTACTGTAATAGACAAGATACTGAAATTACAGAAAGGATAAGAAATGGAAAAGGCGCAGCAAATAGAGTAATATATTTACTGAACAGAAAAGAACTACTGTAAGAACATAATGAATATATACAACAGGGCCTAAAACTTTATGAGATGTGTAGTAACAAGATGCAATGCATGAAGCAGAGGTGTGGAAACCCCTGACGGAAAAACAGAAAAAGGAAACGGAACATATTCAAACACAATTTTTCAAAAAATTATTCAAAGTGCCTCCAACATGACCCAGATTTGCAATACTACACAAAACTAAATCAATTAAAATAACACAAAGCAAACCAAAGAAAAATTGAATATTCCATGGAACTAAATCACAGAGAACAATATAGGCTGGAAGTGAGAATAATGGATAGAGAGAAAGAGTGCAATGTTGAAAAGGAAGCTAAAAAACTCATGAATATGTCTCTCTCTACCTACTGCCAGACACCTTAATCCCGTAAGTGGTGGCCACAAACAGATCACCCCCATGATGCCCTGTCCCCTGCCATTTCACTGCCCTGCTCCCAGCTCACACCCACCTCTCTCATAAACCTCTCCACTCCATCCCTCTGTCTCATTCTTGGCCTCCCCCTCCCTCCACCTCACTCACATACACTCTCCTCATCAGTATCTCACTCTCCATCTTCTTCACATGGCTAAACTACCTCTGTATTTCTCCTAATGCTTTTTTCATCACATCCACATCCACACCACAACACTCCTTCACTTCCTCATTTGTCAGTCAGTCTCTCTATGTGACTCTACATACTCCTCTCAAATAACCATTTCCACTGCTCTCACTCTTGACTCCTGTCCCTCCATCAAGGTCCAAGCTTTACTTCCATACATTAGAGTTGGTATCACAATACTGTCATATAGCAACTTTTTCACTTCCATGTTTCTTATCACTGCTTTCAAGGAACCAGCAATGTTTCTTCCTTGCTGTAGCTACCCTTTCAAGCACTTCACCCTCTAAACTTCCATCGTTACTCATCACACCACCCAAGTACTTAAAAGCACTCACATTTTCCATTTCCTCCTCATTCAGCCTCACTGTACATTCACTGACTTCACTTCTCTCGAAGATCATCACTTTACTCTTCCCTATATTAACCTTTTGATTCTGTTTCTTACACATTCCCAAACTCATCCACCAAACCATGCAGCTCCCGTTCATTTTCACTTAACAACACAGTATATCATCTGCAAACAGCAGTACAGGGTGTTTCTAAACACTGCCCTCTCTCATTAGGGCTGCTTCAACATCCACTGCCCTACCTTTTATAACCCCATCCGTATACAGACTGAACAACCATGGAGACATAACACATCCCTGTTTCAATCCAACCTTCAAATAGAAAAATTCACTCAGTTCACTATTCACACGAACTGCAGCCTTAGCACCCTCATACATACTCTTCACGTCATTCAGCAACTTTCCATCCACTCCATATATTCTTAACAAGATCCTTGTCTATCCACCCTGTCATGTGCTTTCTCCAAATCCATGATGGCCACATACTTCATTCCCTTTTCTAGAACTTCTCCACTAAAAATCTAAGAATGAATATCTGATCTACACAACCTCTTCCCTTCCTACAACCTCTCTGTTCTTCTCCAACTAATTCCTCTGTTACCTCCCTAACTCTGTCAATAAGTATCCTACCATATACTTTTCCTGTTACACTAAGAAGACAAATGCCCCTATGACTACTACACACTTCTTTTTCCCCTTCTCCTTTGTACTGGGGAATAATTATACTGTACCTGACTTCCAATCCTCTGGGATTCTACCTTCCTCCCAGGCCAATCTGAGCAACTTCCACATCCATTGTACTACTATCTCTCCCCAATGCTTCAGCATTTCACCACACACTCCATCAATTCCTAGGGCTTTCCTCATTTTGACTCTCTTCATTGCTTCCACCACTTCACCACTTCCATCCTACTGATTTCTACCTCTCTTC
The DNA here is from genome assembly GCA_018397915.1 of Birgus latro. Classification (NCBI taxonomy): domain Eukaryota; kingdom Metazoa; phylum Arthropoda; class Malacostraca; order Decapoda; family Coenobitidae; genus Birgus; species Birgus latro. The sequence goes on along the minus strand of JAGKTI010000192.1, from coordinate 103,090 downwards.
TCTCATCCCTCCATCTCCCAGCCATTCCCCAGCCACTTATACTCGTACCGGTATAACAGTACTTTCATTCTCTATGTTCAACAATTCCTTAAAGTGTTCTCTCCATCTGCTCACTTTTTCTCCCTTCTCCACTAGTAATCTACCATTTTGATCTTTCACTCCCCGACTAACTTCTTTGACACCCTGTCTAACTCTCTTCACTTCTTTCCAGAACATTTTCTTACATTCCCTCCACTTTACACTCAAATTCCTTCCAAATTCCTCATCCACTCTCTTCTTACTCTCTCTTACTAATAATTTCACCTCTCTCTTCCTTTCTACGTATAGCCCTCTCTTTCGTCTCTCAACTTCTTCCACGCCCGTTTCTCATCCACCATATGCTTTCTTCTTTTGTGCCACAGCCTGTCTCACCTCTTCATTCCACCATGCTGTTCTCTGCACCTCCTTTCATATTCTCTTCACCCCTCACAACACCTCACATGCTGCACAGATTGCTTCTGTGAATATTTTGCACACACCTTCCACCCAGTCGCTCCAAATCATATTTACCCAGTCACTCCAACACTTCTCTCTCTCTTTTTTTTTTTATGCAAGGAAGAAGGAACCAAGGGCCGTGGGCCCGCATACTGTTCCTTCCAAGAAAAAGTAAAAACAATACAAAAGAGAGCCAAATTCAAGATCCATTCATTTCGAGATGCCTGGACACATTGTGTTTGAAAGATTGGAGATCATAGGAAGCAGGGAATACAGACAGAGGGAGACAGTTCCAGAGTTGACCAGTTGCATAAATGAAGGACTGGGAGTAACAGTTAACTCTTGCATTAGAGAGTTGGACAGAAAAGGGATGACAGTTTGTTGCTAGACGGGTACTACGTGCCCGTCGTAGAGGTGGAGGGATGCAAGCAGACAGTTCAGAGGAACAGTGACCATTGAAGTAGCGATAGAAGAGAGATAAAGAAGCAACAGTGCGGCGAAGAGACAAAGGTTGAAGGGAATCAGTAAGAGGAGGAGAGTTAATGAGACGAAAAGCCTTTGACTCCACCCTATTGAGAGGAACCGCATGTGGGGAGCCTCCCCACACATGAGAGTTGTACTCCATACACGGGCGAATAAAACCCGTGTACAAGGTCAACATCTGTGCAGGGGTAAAGCCTACTCTCCCTTTTTCCCATCCACTTGTAACCTTTCCACCCTCTTTGTATGAACTACTTCCTCCTGTCCTTCCCTTCTTCTGTTTCTCCATTTCATTTGGACCCTGATTCTCACCACCACCAAGTGGTGGTCTGAAAGTCCACTCCCCCAACCTCTACATGCTCTTTCATCCATTACACACCTTCTCATCTTAGCATGGGTATGTATGGAACAGGAAGATATAATAAAGGATGATATATAGGAAGGGAAAAGGATACAAATGTAAAAAGCTATAAGAATACTAAAGAAACAGAAAAAGAAATGGCACTAAAAAGCAAAACAAGACAGTGGATAAAACATAATACGGTATTGGTTATGGTACATACAAACTCTGATGTCTGAGGATGCAAAAAGTATTTAAGTTTAAATATTAAATGAAAGACATTAAACACTGCCTAATTAGAAAAGAAACAAAAATAATTTGAAATGTGAAATGTGTGGAAATGAGGAAGAAAATACAGTTCATTTATTTAAATGCTTATCTTACAGGGATTTAACAGACAATAAAACCTGAAGGAACTGTAATGGAACTACTGAAAAATGATCTTGGAACACTAGTTAAAACAATGAAGAAAGTGCTAAACAGAAGGGACCTGATCATCCAATCAAGACACTTTCACTGCCGGCAGCAATGACAAGAGCAACAACAACAACTAGGAAGAGGCCACTGGGGATACTGAATCCTCTGACGACGACATTTAAGATAAAGATAAGTTGGGTTGGGTTGGGTTAGAAATGTGATTTTCTAGTTATTTTAGTGTGCTTTAAGCATTTTTTTTTCTTGCATTTTTTGTTGGAATTAACTGGTTTTGGAGATAGCCTTGTGTAGGCCTATCTCTAAAACAGGTGATTTCCGACAAAAATGAAGTAAAATTAATTCAAATCACACTAAAATCGACCAAAAAAAATATTTTTTGTTACAAAATTGAGTGATATGAACTACCAAAATGTTCTTCTCAAAATAGCAAGTGATGGCCTCATTGCTATTCTGTAAGGGTACACTCACAACAGGAGGAAGTAATCGTGCACCTGACTTAAGGGACATTTGAAATTTGAAGCGTGCCAAGAGTGTCAGCGATTTGATTGGCTGTCCTTATGGCTGATTTTAATCTCATTGGCCGTGAGGTCCAAGCATTTGCAGTAGTCACGTGATATGACGCCCAAGAGTAGCCCGTGCAGGGGGAAACAGCTCCACGTAAGTTAGAAATTCAGGGGAGATGCGGGGTAAGTAAATACAGGATTTTTGCATTAAATATGCATTTCCAAAAACAAGGTTGTAGTGGAATAGATTCAAAATAACGTGGTCTACAACGTGGTTGTGTCAGATTTCCTAGATTGAGTAATGTGAACTACCAAAAATTGACCCATTTACCCTTAGAATGACAAGTCAAGAGTGAGAGCAGTGGAAATGAGTTACCTGAGAGGAGTACGTGTATGACATGGAGGGACAGGTTGACGAATGAAAAAGTGAAGGAACACTGTGGGGTGGATGTGGATGTGATTGAGAAAATTAGGAGAAATACACTGAGGTGGTTTGGACATGTGGAGAGAATGGAGAATGAAAGACTGACTAAGAGGGTGTATGTAGATGAAATGGAGGGAGGGAGAGGGAGGAGACCGAGGATGAGGTGGAGAGACGGAGATGAGAAGTGCATGAGGGAGGGGGGTGTAAGCTGGAGGGAGGGCAGTTTGAGTGACTTGGAGGCGTTTTGTCTGGGGCCACCCTTTGCAGGATTAGGGCGTGCAGCTATAGATAGATAGACCCTTAGAATTAGTGAAATTGCCCATACCACTTTGATACCGGTATCCCATACACCTTTCTCCAAAATCTGATTATGCACTATTGAAGAGACATGAATTTGCCACCTTTTTATCCCACATTTTCCTTACTCCTCAAAGCCCTCCCTACTTCTGTTGAGGTTAAGAATGAATAACGTAGCAGTGGAGTTATGCAGGATGATTGGGTTGTTAAATAAAAGGGGGGGAAAATTCAAACTGACCAGCAATGTACGTGACACAATAATTGACTAGCCAAAGCGAATCTCGATTCTCGAACTCCATGGTTGTAGGAAGGCACAGATTCATCAAAAAATACTTACAGGTGTTGATAAAACTTGATGAATTATAAAAATGCGGGATTTTTTTTATTACCAAACAGCAAGACCTGTTCAGTATTATTAATAGTTCGTGGGGCGTTGCATTTGTATCGGCGACAGTTCCTTTCCTATTTTCAGTTTTATCTGTTATGCAGGGCGCTGATAATTTCCTTTCTTTTCGTTTAATTTCCGTGAGTCATATACCGTATTTCTGTTGTCATTACTTGCTTCTCCTGCCATTCTGTTGCAGATCATCACCAGCTGATCCACAACAACAACGCATTCCTGATGCCAGCGCCGTCTTCCGCCATCTTTCCACACCACTCGCTGTGTGTAGTAAATGCAAGCAGTGTTACGCTAAGCGCGTGCTTAATGCTTGGTTGCATAACAAAGCATGAATCTGGATTGTTTAACCACCAAGACGCAGGTCAAAGTCCTCTGGTGGGTTGCCTTCACATAGTGGCACTGATGTAACCACATGATGGAGCTACATGGTAATATAAACATCCCTTATTTCCCGCCTTATCTCCAGAAAGAAGGATGGCGGACTGCAGGAAAGGGGAAACTTCAGCCTGCACTCCACTGGGTTTACATACAGATGATCCTGGTTTACTCACCTGGTTGGCTACCCCATTACTATTTAACAGTATGGCTCGGTAGGAATCTGCTTTTTAGAAGAAGGGCAGCCCATACCTGCTGGCACGCCAGCCCCATTCCCTATACACATTATCAGTAGGGCCTGAGTTTGGTGCCACAATAACAACACACCCTTTTCCTAATTCATATTTCTTGTTCATTTCTGCATAAACAAATATTACATACCTGAGAAAATTCATAATATGCTATATAAAATCTTTTCATCTTACCTTGACCCAGATTTTTGTCCTTTTGCAGCTTATTTCATGTTAGTAAGCAGTAGAGTAACAGAGAACTATGGCTCTGTATGTTTTCCAAGCACTTCTTCATGACGTGCAGAATAAATATTTTGGCTCTCTGTTCTTTCCATAGCAGTGTTGTGTGACCAGCACCATACATTCTTTTAGTGTTATTCCACTTCTACAATCTAGCATTCAAGCTGGAGAAATGGCAATTTTAGGCCAAGGAAGAGTAACAACAAGAGTACAGTTTCTCTTTTTGCAGGAAAGACAAGAACACAGGTGCAGAAACTTTCCATGATTCTTCTTCCTGTATATCAAGTTGCAAATTATGATGGAGGACTAATTGTGCATCTGAAAGTGAATTTCATCCAAGGGGTTGAATTTTTGTCTGCTTAGCCTCTGGGTCTGTGATGTACTTTTTACTTTTTGGTGCTGAGAGGAATGCCTTCACACAATAGCACTTATATAACAGGGCAAAGAGATGCCTGGGTATACAAATACCTCTCTATCCCCCAGAAAGGAGATTAATGAACTGCAGAAGTAGATCAACTTCATCTTGCAGCTCACTGGGCTAATGTCCAGATGAGCCTGGGGCAAGATGAACAGTAGGTTTTTATTTTATTCCTATTGCCACCAAACTATTTCATTCAGCTTGGGAATACCCAGCCATAGTAAGCAGCTTAATAAAAGATATATCTAACTCCTCTGATTTGAGGTCTGTCCTAAAGGGCATATTATACCCTGAAAATAGCTAGAATGAAATATAAATTTCATTAGACTGAGGAGGTTATGAGCCTTTCCAGTACCTCGTCCTTAATTATTTGAATACAGTACTGTATTACATGTTATCAATTTCTTATATATTATTTATGTCTTATTATGGACACAGATTCCATAAATAACATACAAGACAATATTACTGCATCACTTACTGAAAAAACAAAACAAAAAGAATTTGGTGCTACTGAGCCTCTTAGATACCTTTAATCTAATTATGCATTTACTGTATTTCACTCAGGTTACGTTTAAATGATTATAACAGTTAGGAAAGATCAGCTGCACTAAGGCGTAAACAAAGGCTATGAATAATCCCTCCAGCAGCAAAAGTCTCTGCTAATGTGAATAAAACTGTCTAAAGGTAACAAGAGTGAAAGACAAAATACATCACTGTATCACGGGGATGAACTGATGAGACTTCGGTCCACATAGAGTACACCACACAATTCAAATCAACATTTTAACCTAACCTTACATTTACTAAACCCCTTGATTCTGGTAGTGTATTTATTTATTTTTTTTTTAACTCATTCTGGTAGTGTATTTATTTATTTTTAACTCTATTGCCAGTCCCAGTATTTTTTTTTTTTTTTTACTCTATTACTGCCAGTCCCAGATTATTTTATTCTCATTAGAATAGACTTTTTAAACATGAGGGGCCAGATACAACCTCTATTAACACCTTCTGTTCAAAAAGCCATATCTTGAGTAAAGTCATTGGGTGGCCGTGAGGTTAAAAAGTTAAACATACCATCAAGCTGAAGAGGTTAACTTAAAACTGTCTGTGCACCTCAGGCCATTAAAGCACATACATTTTATATACAGTGTTCATTAAAATGAACATGCTTCATTTTGTCCAGATATACAATTCCTGCACAATACAAGATAATAATAGTTTAAACAGTTTTCATTATTTAAGTTTAATATACTGTATATGAATGACTTTTGTTAGATTATGAAATGTCAAGTACAGCATAGGATAAAGGTTCACCTACAGTTCCCGGCACTTACTTAACACATAAGGTGTGACCATCACTTTCCTTCATGCATCATATCAAACAGAATCATCTTTTGAGAGCAAAACATAACAAGCATGTTGCAGGTTACGAATACTGGCCACTAAAGAAAAGCTAGAAGTAGGAGAGGGAAAGGTTATGCAAACATTTGTTTCTGACTGTACATCAACTTGGGAATATCAGCTAGTAGAAGAAAGTTGTTGCTGTTGCATAACCCCAGTCTGTCTGGCCAAGCAGACCTGTCAATGACAGGTAAGCAACTGCTTCTTTGGGGCTGTCCTACAGTCAGAATACAGTACAGTACATACACCATGTAGGGAGCTGGTGGCCCCATTATGGTGGACAGCACCTTATCAGGGTTGGACCATAGTCCTTACCACAGAAAGGTGCTGGAAAACAGGAGGTTTGGGTCCTGGGTGGAAGCCACAGCTACTTGACTCCACTCAGGGTGCACAGTGCCACCACGTGTGGGCTTCTCATTGGCACCTGCACATGAAAGTGATGAGTAATGCCAGTTGAACAACAGGTGACTTGTTCATGACTATATACTGTTCTGATATGAAAAGGCTGAGTTCTGTGAAGGTTGCTGAGGACCTGTTTTGCAATAATGACATTCTTTATCTACTATATTACATAGTTAAGCTACAGTCACACAAGGAATATTTACCATTTGAAAATAATATTGAAGAAAGCTAGAACAACATGAATCTGAACTCACCTAATGGTCAGGACAACTCTAGTATTGTATTCTATTCTTGTTATGCAAGGTAATTTTACCCAGCTAAGCAATCCATTCGAGTTTCAGGCACAAATTCGTGTCAGTTAGGGAAGCTCTCTAACACCTTTTCCTAAAAGATTTATTTTGATCATTGCTACTGTCCTATTTTCTGTTATATAAATCCTTCTAACATCACCATACTCTGCATAAATAATGTACAAAAGAATATTAAACAGCCATATCCAATAATAAATTGCTAAGGAGCCTCCTATCCCATTCAGGCCAGAGTGATAATACTGTCATCATTACCCCTCTCATGGTTAGACAATTCTAGTATTCCATTCCATCTAATGCCAGATGATTTTATTCAGCAGAAGGTGAGTCACTGGAGCCTCAGTTGTAACTAGAATAAATTTTTTTACAAAAAGGCTTCACATGAACACAATTTCCCACAATAAAATACTGTAATAATTATAATAATAATAAAAATTAATTACCCACTAAACCACCAGGTGCCATTATCTAGTCATATGGTTACCACCCAGCATAGTAAATGGTTTCCTCGCGTAATAATATTAATAAAATAAGGAATCTCACCATCCACTCACTCGATGTAATACTGCTTTGGGTGACTGTCCTTTCCTCTTCCTTCTGCCTACGGGTGCCTATACATTCCCTCTTCTGTCTTTCTTTCCTCTTCCTTCTGCTTATGGGTAACTCTACACTGAGTGACAAGCCAAATGTTTTCCTGTACACCAGGAAACCATTTACAGTACAATGCTGGGTAGTAACCATATAACCAAATTATGGTGCCTGGTAGTTTAGTTGCTAATTAAGGTGCTCCAAACGGATTGAACCTGTGTAGGTTTATATCCAAGGGGTGGTTAGGGTTTATTGCTCACAATGCCACAAAGGGATGAGTGAGGCTGGTCACTCTCATCTTAAATGTCAGGATCAACTTGCCTAGCCCCGGGCTCCCACACTCCTCATGGGGCAGCGTAGGATTGGATAATGATGGAAATAATTATAGTAATACTGTACTAAAAATAAGAATAATTCATCATTCATCATCTCATCCAGTGTTGCCCCATGAGGAGCATAGGAGCCCAGGGCTAGGCAAGTTGGTCCTGCCATTTAAAATGAGAGCTGCCAGCCTCACTCATCCCTGAGTGGCATTATGTGAGCAATAAACCCCAACCATCCCTTGGATATAAACCTGCACCAGTTCAATCCGATTGGAGCACCTTAATTGCCCACACCACCAGGCACCATTGTTTGGTTATATGGTTACCACCCATAGTAGTAAATGGTTTCCTGGTGTACAGGAAACCACTTGACTTGTCACTTAGTGTAGAGTCACCTGCAGACAGAAGGAAGAGGAAAGAATGAAGGAAAGAAAAACAGAAGAGGAAGGATGGAAAGATGGAAGAGAGGAAAAGGCAGGCATCCAAGAGCAGCACTACATCAAGTGAGTGGATGGCATGCACCCCCACCAGCTACTACTACTACTAATAATATTCATCATTATCATCATCACCATCATGGCTTTATTTTCACACAATGATGAGATGTGCCCGGTCCAGATAAAATGACAAAGCATGACATAGGACACTGGTCAACATCATGCCTAGAGAAATGGGTCAGACACTCATTCACACACCATTCAGACCCATGGAATTGTGGTTGCATCCTCACAGGCCTAACCATCTGCATTTTAGGGTGGGGGGAGGAGGGGAAGAGGTATTTTCTTTTAATATGAACTTCACATTATCTGCCAGACACAGTCAATCCATAATCATCATCATCATCATAATCATCTCTTTTTTTTTTCCACCTATGGAAGCAGAGGTGGGTCATGAGAACAAGGAAAAACCTGATAGAATGAAAGCAAACCAAAGTCTGCCCAATTAAATAGACAACACTCTCATTTACTTACCATTCAAGCCCCTGAGATCCCCTGCTGAACTTCATGTCATATGCTCCTCTGTACATAATTCATCCAATCAACTCAATTCAGTCAGCTGCCTTGCCTCATTAACTTCCATACCTCACTTCTTGCACACTTATTTTATAAAGCCACCTTCTTCTTGTCCTACCATGCCTCCTTGCACCTTGAAATACACTCTCAATACTGTATTATTATCTTGTTCACCACAATGTCTACATAATATCCATTCTCTCCATCTGACCATGCCACCTAAGCACACTCCTGAACCCTATTATTAACAACAGACTACAGTATTTACAAAACCCACATTACAGTAGTTCTTATCCTATCCATCACATACATATTAATCAAGAATACAACAAAAACTACATCCTCAGACTGAAGGAATTAACATAAAGGTAAACTCTATCGGATACGTTTATGTGAAGCTACAAAACGTGGTGAATGTTTTTGGCGTATCCGATAGAGCCAGGATTCTGCGGGCTTGAATGATGAGTGAATGGAAGCGTGGCCCATTGGATTGGGCAAATTTGGGCTGTCTGGACATTGCTACTCCTCACCCTGCCCTAGGGTGGGAAAGGAGGTCCAGATGACGATGATGAATGATTGCTGCCTATTTCCTAAAGCTCATGGGCAATGTACAACCACTTGGTACATCATCATCAGAGTGACTACAGCACGGTATACCTACATTTGCCAGGACAAAATGTAAAAAGCACACCCTAGCAAAATTTGCAGAATTTATGTTACATTAAATTTCATTTTACTCGTGAAGCTCATTTCCCGGTAAATTAACAGTTTAGCCTAAGTAACATTAAAACCTTATCAATTCACATTTTAATACTCCAGTCATCTACAATGTATTTTCTAATTATTTTCTTGGTGATTAATGATTGCTTCATGATGATTTTGTTTTTCTATTGTTTTTATCTTTATTCTGCTTTACTGACATTTGTTTGTTTCAAAGGTGTGATGACAGATACTTACTGAAACCTCACCAAATCTACTCATTCATTTACTTTGGAGTTTTGCACTGGTTAAGTTGTATTAAGGTACCAGTAGGCTACGTCTGGATACTTCAGGTTAAGAGGGATTAGGCTAAGTTGGGTTAGATTATCAGGTTAGGTACCATAATGGTGGGGGTTGATGCCATCAGGTGCTGAGCCACAGTGCTAATCTCCACAACTTGGCCTTTATGCCTGTGGCATGATTTTCATCTGATGCCTTGTTTTCCAATATTTCCTCCCTCCTCCATCCCCCTATCAACAATGGGGGACCCATGGGAATGTGAGGTTACAGGTATAGGAAATGATGGAAACACAAGCATTTTTCATGGAAACTTATAATAAAACAAACAGCTTAGAGAGAGAGACAAACAAACAGACAGGCCTTTATCCAAACCTTAAACACATCTGTCCCAACTGGGGGCTTTGATGAAATGCCCCCCAGACTTCCTTTCACGGGTATACTGCACTTTCGGCCAACACCTCCAATTCCTTTATTATTCAGGAGCTACTACTTACCTTGACTCAGGTTAACATACGAGTCCGAGGTTAAGTAAGGTAATGTTATGTTAGGTTAGTTAATTTTTGATTTGGTTAGGATATCGTCTTCTAAAGAGGTGTTGTCCGAAACGGCAAATTTACCCCCTCACAACATTAACCAGAACAAACAAAGACAATAAGAACTAAAGCAGCTGTTTTAAGCCGACCTAACCTCATCTAACCAAACCAGACTGAAGTTAACCTAACCTTACCCTAATGTTCTTCAACTAACGTTTCTCCGGTAATTTTCANTTTTTTTTTTTTTATGTGTCCGACTCTGGGCATAGGCTTTACAGCCTGCTATCAAGGCCCAGCCGTCCTCCTACATACCAACACCTTCTACATGTCACCACTTCGGTGCTAACACCCACCGTCCATATTGAATACATGCTAGGGCTGTCTCATACAGGACTGGTGTATTGGTATTAGTGGGGTATTTTTATGACATGTCGGCGGGTCTTCTGGTAGATCAGTAAAGCCTGATTTAATGAAATTCAAATCCTTAAACTGTTCCCTGCCCCAGCGAGGATTCGAACCTGGGTCCGTCGGGACTGCAAGCCAACTCTCTACCAATCGAGCTATATATATATAAATATATGTGTGTGTGTATATATATATATATATGGTGTATATACTATAATCGCAGCGCATGACTGAGATTGTCATTATCGTACTCTGGCACCCTAACTGTCAACAGTGCGTCCGATTTTGTATCATATTATACACGAATATATTATACATGTATAGTATTATACACGAATATATTATAAACCGATCACAGGCGTCTTATCTTTTACACAGAATTGGATACACTGTTGACGGGGACGTTGCCAGGGTATGATAATGACAACCTCAGAGTCGCGAGCCACGACTATAGCAGGGGTACCTGGTGTTGCTGGGCCCAAAAGGCAAACACCCTAATCCTATTTGTTTTTAGTTCAATCTTTCTTTCTACTCCAGAAAGACCATGTATGAAGGGGGAATATAGGAGGTCCAGGAACATTCTATTTCATCTTTCACAGACTAACGCACAGTATTTGTGCGAACTTGTTTATTATTACCGGTGACCTCAAATGACCTCGGAGGTCAACCTCACATAGTCTGTGTCCAGACTGGTGGTCATGTGAGTCTCCATGCCAAAAATTGGGCTGCTGGGTCCAGTTGTTTGAGCATGCATTACTGGTGACCTTAAATGACCTCAGGTCAACCTCACATAGCCTATGTCCGAACTGGAGGTCATGTGAGTCTCCATGCCAAAAATTGGGTTGCAGGGGTACCTGGCGTTGCTTGGGCCAAAAATGCAAACACTCTACCGGTGAACTTAAATGACCCAGAACTGAATTTTGACTCCCCTAAAACCATCCTTGGGTTGCCCTGATTCAGAATATTCATGGGTCTGGGGGTCTCTGGCCCATGGTTTGGGCATGACTGAAGGACAAACAAACAAATCAGCTCTTGTATACAGTCTGTCCTTGCCTAACGTCATTTGCTGTAACACAATATTGCTCCAACAAGACTTTGCAGAAGGAAATAAACATTCTAACATGGGTACTGTTAGCGTAACGTTTTAATTTGAATCCTGAGTCGAGCTGAGTCTCTCAAGGAGTTCATCTTTAGCAGCGACCCTTCCCTTGCAAGAGGTAACGACGTGATTAAGCAGATTGTTGATGCAGTCAGCATCTACAATCGTAAGCACACCAAGTAAACCATCATAAACAGTCATTGATCACTTGTTATTTCACCAGACAAGCTGCCATTGGTTTACAGCAAGAGGATATCCAGCAACAGCAGGATGAAGAAGCTATGGAGGACCTAGAAGGTGATGTTTGGAGTGTTGCTAGTGAAATAGACTTTGATAGATTTTAGTGTGTGTTCTCCCCCTCTACCTCATCTCTGGCAACGTGTGTCTGCTCTTCTCCTCATATAAGGTACAGTACAATAAATAAAAAGTTCTATTGATCTCATGTATTTTTTATAAGTATATTAATGCTTTTAGGAGGTTTAAACTGGGGGGTATAAAAAAATGTTGCACCACAAGGGGGTAAAAGTGGACTTTGGGCAGGGGTGTGGAAGGAAATAGGGGTTTTCAAGAGTCCCTCTAACACGATATATGCCTAACGCGAGTTCGGTTGACGAATGAAGAATTTAAGGAATGTTGTGGGGTGGATGTGGATGCGATTGAGAAAATTAAGAGAAATACACTGAGGTGGTTTGGACATCTGGAGAGAATGGGGAACGAAAGACAGACTAAGAGGGTGTATGTAGATGACGTGGAGGGAGGGAGAGGGAGGGGGAGACCAAGGATGAGGTGGAGGGATGGAGTTGAGAGGTATATGAGGGAGCTGGGGGGAGGGCAGTCAAATGGTGTGTGACAGAGCAACTTGAAGGCATTTTGTCTGCAGCCACCCTTTGCAGGATTAGGACATCGGGCTATAGATAGATAGATAGACAGAGTTCGGTGCGGAAGCAAATACTGTACCCACATTATGCGAGGTGGGCTGTATATAGATGTGTGTGTGTGTGTGTGTGTGTAACTCACCGGGTCGGTCAGGATCACTTGATAGTAGTGATCGTCAGCTTTTACCCTCCCGGAAGGGAGCTGAGAGCTCATATAGTCCAATCTATGGGCAAGGCTGTGACCTTCACACATGCACACACCCATCCCCTTGCTCACAGGGGACAGTAACCACCCACTTCGTCAGTGAAACTTTTCGCAACCTGAGCGAGGCACGAACTCCCGTCTACCAAATGGCAAGCGAGAACGCTACCACTGCGTTCTTATCTTACCTAACTGCATCTTTACAGGATGAGTCAAGATCGTACTGTCCCGTGTCTTACACCATTTTCATCATACATCTCCTTAAATTTATGAATTGTTTTGGCACACACTATTTCATTCGGTAGTGCATTCCACTGATCAGTTGCCCAATTTGGGAAACTAAATTTCCTTATGTCTTTATCACGTCTTTCTTTATGCAGTTTTTTGCAGTGTCCTCTTGCTGATGCTTCCCCACAGGTTATATATTCATTTATGTCTATTTGTAATAACTGAAATGAAACTTAACAAATTAATCTCTGTCCTGGCCGAGACTCGATCTCAGGCCCTCGCGCCTGATACACGTGAACGTTACCTCTGAGACAAAGAGAGGATTCCCCACTTGCCTCTGGGGAATGCGGGCTTTTGTACACCCCATTACATATTTTCTCCTTCCCTGATGTGCATTTATATAGCATAATCATGTCTTCTCTTTTCCTTCTCTCCTGTAGTGTTGGCAGATTAAGTTTTTCTAGTCTTTCTTCAAAGCTTAGATCCCTTAAGCTTGGTACCCATCTTGTAGCGGCCCTTTGAACTTTTTCAATCTTATCTATATGTGTTTTTTGAGATGAGGGTTCCAGACTACTGATGCATACTCCAGGGTTGGTCTGATGAAAGATGTTATCTTCCTCAGGATGTCTTTATTTATGTACTGTATGTGAATGCTATTCTCATATTTGCTAGCAGTGTATATGTTCTGTTACCTTCTCACTTACGTGGTCGGCCGGAAATAGTCTGTTACTGATAGTCATACCTAAGTCGTCTCTCTTTCTGATATGTGTAGGGTTTTACTTCCTAACTTATAGTCCCAATCTGGTCTTTTCCCATTTTTGCCAACCTTGATTACATGACACTTGTCCACACTGAATTCCATTTGCCATGTATTACTCCATTCATGAACTTTAATTCTTCTTGTAGCTCTTTACAAGAGTCTGTGTTAGTAATTCACCTTTGTATTTTTGCATCATCAGGAAACATATTTAAATAGCTTTTATTTCCAATATTACTATCTATGTCACTTAAATACACAAAAAAAATAATTGGTGCCAGCACTGAGCCCTGTGGAACTCCATTAGTCACTTCCCTCCATGATGAGTAATTTCCCCTTAGTACTGTTCTCATTTCTCTTTTTCCAAGAAAATCTTGCATCCAACAGTAGAGTTTGCCTCAGATTCCTCCTTGATGGTACAGTTTCCATAAAAGTCTTTGGGATGGTACTCTGTCAAATGCTTTCTTGAAATCTAGATAGATACTGTCCACCCATCCTTCTCTTTTCTGTAATGTTTCTGCAACACTGTCATAGTAGCTTAATAGATTAGTAAAACATGATTTTCCCCTTCTGAAACCAAATTGCCTCTCTGTTATCATATTGTGTTCTTCTAGATGGTTTACCCAAACTTTTCTTAACAGCTTTTCCAGTATCTTACTTACAACACTGGTTAGTGATACTGGTCAGTAGTTGAGTGGATTTTGTCTATTCCCTTTCTTGAATAAGGGGACAATGTTTGCTTTCTTCCAAATATCGGGTAGTTTACCTTGACCCAAGGATTCTTTGAATATTAAAGATAATGGTCTGCTTAACTCCTTTGCACATTCATGTAGCACCCAACATGAAATTTCATTTGGACCATTTGCTTTTCCTTTGTCTAATTTACTGAACTCTTTTCTATTTGTATATCTGGTAACATGTCTGGGCATGCATGTTCCATATCATCCCTCTCAAAATTATTTTCTTCTGTAAAAACTGATTGGAAATTCTTATTTAGTGCTTCACATATATCTTTCTCTTGTGTATAAAGGATCCCTTCATCCGTAATGGATTGTATTTTATCTTTTACTGTACTTTGGTTTTGCTTCGGATGTAGCTGTAAAGTAGCTTCAGCTGATCACTTCTTTTGTTTATGATGTCCTCCTCAAACTGTTTCTGGGCTTCTCTCCTTATTCTTGTGTATTCGTTCCTTGCCTGTTTATAGTTGTTATATGCTTTCTTACTATTGTGTCTTCTGTATCTATTCCACAACGTCTCATTTTTCTTTTGATTTTTTATATTCTTTATTAAACAATTTCTTTAATTTTATTTCTGCTTCTTTGTGCTGAGGGATGGTAATTTTGAGCTCCTATTACATAAAGTTCACAGAATTTTCTATATACTGTATAACATTTAAATCTTGTCCTCTAAGCTCTTTTTCCCAATCTGTTTCTAAGAAGTATTTCATTAGGTCATGACAGTTGCCCTTTTTGTAGTTAAGGCTCTTTTTGTAACTTTTATTACTGTTAACTATGTCATATGCAATCCTTAAGTTGTAATTTAATATTGCATGGTTGCTTTTGCCAAATGGAGGGTGATACATAATACTGTATTGTCACTATCATTTTCTTGCCTAGTAAATACAGTATAAGATCTAGTACTGATGGTACATCGTCCTCTTTTTCTGGTGCTTTCTTTTACATGTTGCATTAGGAAAAACTCCTGCAGGAGCTTTTGGGCCTAACAGCTTTCCTGGCTTTTTATATCTAGAGTATACAAATTTATATTTGTACTGAAATCTCCAGATAGTATAATTCTTTCAGATTTCTCCTCCATTCTATGTAGTAATGCTCTTAAACTTTGAACTGTACTCTCTGCCAGGTCTTCATATCTACCTTTTTCCCAAATGTTTGATCTGGATGGCATGTATAAATTTGCCACAATTACTTTCCCTTCAGACGTACTAATCTCTACTTGGATAAGTTCTACCTGTGAGGGTATATCTAGTTCTATTTCTTTGACTTGCAGATTTTTCTTTGTTAATATTATAATTCCTCCTCCTTTTTTAAGCTCCTATCTCTTCTCCATATATTGTTTTCCTCTAGGTTTAGGGTATCATTTGATATCCTTCGTGTGTATTTACCTATTTGTAGTATACAGGAATTGAGCTAAGCTCGTGTTGTCCCGTCTCCATATCTACATTCATCTAATCTAGTTTTAAATACATGAATGTTCTTCGCCTGCACCACCTCTTCGTCTAAGTCATTCCAAATACTTATGCTTCTGTTCGGGAAACTGAACCTTTTGAGACCATTAAGACATCTACTTTTCCTCAACTTGAAGCCATGACCTCTTGTTCTTCCATCATCCAACACAAAAGGATCCTCTCTATCCACCCTTTCCAATTCTCTTACATTTCTAAATATCGTGATCAAGTCACCTCTTTCCCTTCTCTCGCGCAGTGTTGGTAATTTCAGTTTTTCCAATCTCTCCTCGTAGGTGAGTTCCCTTAAACATGGTATCATCTTCGTTGCCATCCGTTGAACCCTTTCTAGTTTATCAATATGCTTCTTCAAATGAGGTGACCATACCACCGCCGCATACTCTAGTATTGGTCTTATTGTGGTCACTATCAACTCCCTCAACATTTCCTCATCCATATAATTAAAAGCCACTCTCATGTTGGTCAGTATTCCATAAGTTCCCCCAATAATTTTGTTTATATGCTTTTCTGGTGACAAGTCATCCCAAATAATCACTCCCAAGTCTTTCTCACCCTTTCTTTTACTAATCATCTCATTGCCCATTTTATATGTCCAGTGTGGTCTTCTTCCACTTATACCCATTTCTAATACATGACACTTCTTGGCATTAAAGTCCATTTTCCAAGTCTGGCTCCAGCTGTGTAGTTTGTCCAAGTCCTCTTGCAGTTCTTTACAACTATCAATACATTTAATATGTTTCATAATTTTAGCATCATCTGCATACATACTCATGTAACTATTCAAACCCTCTGGCAAATCATTTACATATATCAGAAACATTACTGGGGCCAGGACAGAGCCCTGGGGTACTCCACTAGTCACATTTCTCCATTGTGAAACCTTGTCTCTTATTACTGTTCTCATCTGCCTTCCTGTCAAATACTCTCCCATCCACTTTAATAGTTTCTTTCCCATGCACCCCTCCAAAGGTCCTCAACTTCCACAATAGTCTCTTACAGGGCACCCTGTCAAATGCTTTCTTATGATCCAGATAGACACAGTCCGCCCATCCCTCTCTCTCCTGTACGACTTCTGTCACCCTACTGTAGAAACTTAATAGGTTAGTAACACATGATCTTCCTTCCCTAAAACCAAACTGTCTTGGTGTTATCACTTCATTTTCTTCTAAATACTTTATCCATCTTTTTCTAATAACTTTCTCACAGATTTTACAAACAATACTAGTAAGTGACACAGGTCTATAATTAAGTGGATCCTCCCTATCTCCTCCCTTAAAGATTGGCACAATACTTGCTCTTTTCCAATCTTTAGGTAACTGTCCATTTTCAAGCGAGGTCTTGATGATGACATAAACTGGCCACACTAACTGGTCGGCACATTCCTTCAGGATCCATCCAGCCACACCATCTGGTCCCAATGCTTTTCTCACTTCCAAATCCTTCATCAGCTGTAGCACCTCATTCATGTCAACTGTAATTTCAGCCATTCTCATCAGCCTGGGTTCCATTTCAGGCTCCCTAAATTCGTCTTCCAATACATAAACTGACTGCAGCTTGTTGTTCATTATTTCACACAAGTCTTCCTCTCTTTCGTATGTTTCATCTCCATCCCTCAATCGTATTATACTGTCCTTAACTTTCATTTTGCCATTTACAAACCTATAAAATAGTTTCGGCTCTTTTTTACAGTTAGATACAATATCTTTTTCGTATTTCCTTTTCTCTTCTCTCCGTACCCTTACATATTCATTTCTAACCTGCTTGTACTCCTCCCAAGCCCTTTCACTATACCTTCTTCTCACGTTATTCCATGCTTTTTTTCTTGCCTCTTGTGCCATCCTACATCTGTTGTTAAACCATTCTTTCTTCCTTTCCATAGCTGCAGAAAATTTTGGGACATACTTAGTAACTCCTGTTTTATATACTTCTAACAAAAACTCATATTTCTCATCAACATTTGTGATCATATTCATTTTACTCCATTCTACATTTTGGAAAAAGTTCCTCAGGGAAGCAAAGTCTGCCTTCCCATAATTGTATCTATTTTCTCTGTGTTTTTCATCTCTTTCTCCTTCCCTCACTCCTACCACGTCCATCTCAATTACCAGATGATCACTTTTACCAAAGGGGCAATGGTAGGTTATGTTTCTCACATCATTTGGGTCCTTTGTGAATACTAGGTCGAGCCTGGATGGTTCAGCAACACACATGTTTTCCATCATCAGTTCCATTAATTTATTTCTGCATGATTCTTCATTGTTCCCAGCATCCATACTTTCCCAATCAACTTCTCTACAGTTAAAATCTCCCATTAATATTATTCTGTTTCTTCGTTCAATTAACATTTTTAGCCTAATAATGGATTCTCTTATTAACTGTTCATAATCTTCCTTTGTCCATGCCCTAGTTTTGGGGGGCATATAAAAAACTATTACATCCATTTTTTCTCCATAACTGTCCTCTATTACAACTCCCAAAAGTTCAGCCTTGGTATTTTCAATTTCTATATTCTTTACTCTTAGGTCATTACAGGTTAATATCACTATACCTCCCCCAAATTTACCTTCTCTGTCCTTCCTCCAAATCTTATAATTGTTCCAGCCAAATAATTTTATATCAACATCTCGGGGCAATTTAGTCTCTACTAAGCAAACAATATCAGATATATTTTCATTTAAGTAGTCTCCAATTTCCCATTTCTTAAATATTAATCCATCTACATTACTGAACATGATGCTTAGATTTGCTACACTGTTTTTATCTTTACTCATTCTTTTCTTTTTCATATTCATATCCATCCCCTTTGTTTCCTTCATGTCTAGTTCTTCACATACCACTTCCTTGCTTTCATATCCATCATAGCCCTATCCTCCTTACTTCCTCAATTTCTTTTTCCCACTTGTTTCCTTCGGGATCGATCTTGTTCAATATTTGCCTCACCTGATTTGAGTCTCTCTCGAGTCTCACAGACCTAACTTTTTCTTCCTCCTCCCTGTTTCCAAATATTATCACACATCTGTTCCTTTCTACTGTTTCTTTCACTATTTTCTCTTTTTTCTTCAATATTTTCACTACATTTTCTTCCATTTTTTTCTTGTTCATTTCCCTTTCTTCCTGAATAATTTCCCTTAAACTGACCACTTCTTTCTGTTCTTCTTCCACATGTGCCCACTTTGCCTTTTGCTCTTCTAACACATTACTTACCTTCTCTGTTTTGTTACTACTCTCTTCTAGTTTTCTCCTTAATTCAATATTTTCTCGTTTCAAATTCTTGATCTCCTGGTTCGCTGTCTCATTGGCCTGTATCAGACTCTGGATAGTATTTTCAGGCATGTTTCTTGATACCAGATCTTCCACTTTCTTTTCTAGTCCACTAATTCTCATAATCAACGTTTTAACCAGATCCATTACATTTGTTTCACTGTCAAATCCTGGAAAATCCAATTCCCCAATGTGTACATGGACAGCCATGTTTAAGGTCGGTTGCAGTACTAAACTGAACAGCTGTTCCCAAAATTCCTATAAAAACATTCATGTAAACTTACTGACAATAGTTCTTTACATTTTGGTAGACTATAATAACTTGCAATACTTCAAATTTTGAACAAGACTGGAGACAGAACAATTCCTGAAAACTACTTAGGTTTGTTAAGAAGTGGTTTGAGACACGTCTTCTCGCTGTGTGTGTGTGTGTGTGTGTGTGTGTGTGTGTGTGTGTGTGTGGACATTGCTACTCCTCACCCAGCCCTGGGGTGGGAAAAGGGGTCTGGATGATGATGATGATGATGGCACATGCACACACACATACAAAATTTATGTTCCACCTCTACTGATACAGGACGTGGATCTAGGTCGTGCCATAAACAACATTTGTATCTATGGATATGATTCTTCCATTTAAACACTTGCCAGCACTGTGAATAAAGACATATCTGATTGTGTATTTCTGCTGGAGATGGCCAAAGTTTTATGTTGCAGCTGGATTGTGATGAAGAAGAACAAGGCATTACCTTCTCACATGAGTACTGGATATGCACTGTCATAATTAAAAGTCTGCTGATACTTCCCTGCTGGCTTTGGGAACAGAACCTGCTACATGAAAATATAGAAAATATACATGACAGACATATGAAGCTCCCAACACAAGCATATGAGAAGGAAACTCTGTTGTGTGGAAAGCACAACACAGTGCCTACCGGAGACTGTTGGCAAACTTTTGCTTATAACAATACTTACACAGTCTGAGATGACACTAATTTTATCCATCAGAGAATAAGTCACAGGAATCTGAGAAGATTAATGTCACAACTTACTGCACTGTATACAATGATGCTTGCTTTATCAGTTACAGATTGAAAACCTGAAGGCTGTGTTCTATTTTCTTCTACATTAACCTAACGTTACCTGGAAAATGTACAACTGTTAAAAAGTTACATCAGACAACCATATTTTGTGATAAAAGAAATGTAATCTGGACTCATCAAGCTTTATATACAGTACTTAAACATACAAACTGAACTCAGCAGGTTTTAGACACTCAGTTATACATTCTTTTGTCTGCCATAATAAAAATCAGTATTCCATCCATCCATCCATCATCCAATCCTATGTCGCCCCACAGAGAAGCGTAGGAGCCCGGGGCTAGGCAAGTTGGTCCTGACATTTAAATACAGTACAGCTGCATACTGGCATCTTTATTATCTGTTGACATGTAAGTCCACAGCAAATTATGAGAAGAATAGCATTTATAGATCCACTGCTGCTTATAAAAGCTAATTCATCAGAGTCCCCCAATTTACAGTACTGTACCAACAGAATGGAAAAATAATATCTAAGATATTTTGGATCATACTCCTAACATAAAATGAGGACTTTACCCCATTCTCTCTGGCTGAAAAGACCTGATGACCACAGGTAGACGACACCTCATCAGGGTCGAATCGTGGTCCCTCCTGATTACTAGGTGTAGGGATATATGCAGAGTTTTAGCTCCCAGGTGCATGCTATAACTTCACCCAGGGTGCACAGCACCACTACATGCAAGCTCCCTGTCAGTGCCAGAACTTACTGAATTTCATTGGAATCAAACCACAATACACTACCAGCTTCTCACTCATGCTGAACTGTTTCCCTGCTTCTAGCCACTACTGCCACATACCACACACATACACATACACCAACTTTACAGCTTACTCTATCATCAGTCCACTCTCTGCCCACACTCTGCAGAATGTATTATAAGATATATTTCAATGATCTTATGTAAGTTTCATTTTTGTGGGTCAGTGGTGGACTTAGGGACAAAAGGTCACCCACTATTTCATCTATTTTACTTCTCCCTATCCTCTGCTGGCTGTACCTTCATACCACTGGCTTCATACCACCTACCAGCTTGAGTCAATCCACTGACTATCACCTCTCCAGAAGAGGAGGGTTGCCAAACCCGTCATACACCTTTCCATACAGTATTCCTTAAACGTGAAGTAACACAGTGGAAAAATATGGACAATTTTGTCTATACAACTGTTAACATGATTGGTTTGGGGAGTGTACAGAAAAGGAATGCAGTGCCGGGAAACGTGACACTTGCGGAGGTGAAGAATGCTGTGAAGCGGCTGAAAAACGGGAAAGCACCTGGGGTTCATGAGGTGTATGCGGAGATGATTAAATGTAGTGGAGAGAGCAGAAAGAAGTGTTTGTTGGAGATATGTAAGAAGGCATGGATGAGTGAAACTGCCAGTAGAGTGGAAAAAGACAGTGATTGTACCCCTGTACAAAAGTAAAGGTGAGTCAAGTGAGTGCAAGAATTATCATTGCATAAGTCTATTGAGTGTGGTAGGAAAGGTATATGTCAGAATTATTATGGAAAAAGTAAGAGAGCAGCTGTCCTAGTGAGAGACAAACAGGGTGGCTTTAGGAGTGGCACAGGATGTGTGGATCAAATATCTGCAGTACAACAGATAGTGGAGAAGGCATGTAAGAAGGACTATAAGGTGTTTATAGCACTTATGGATGTGGAAAAAGCATACGACAAAGTAGACAGAGAACAATTGTGGAAGGTTTTGCACATGTAGTGTACAGGGTAAGCTGCTAGGTGCTGCCAAGAGTTTTTATGATGATAGTGAGGCATGCGTAAGAGTGATGTCCCCATGGCTGTTCAATATATATACGGATTGGGTGATGAGAGACATAAAAACACAAGTAATGAGTAGAGGGATGGCACTGGTAATGAATGCTGATGGATGGAATATCTCAAATTTGTTTTATGCTGATGATGCAGTGCTACTTGCAAATACCAGACAAGAGCTTGGCAGACTAGTGAAGAGGTTTGTAGATGTCTGTGAATTTCGTGCCTTGAAAGTATGTGTAGAAATGAGTAAAGTGATGATTACTGAGAAAGAAGGTGACTCCCAGTGTGATGTTACAGGGAATGGAGAGACTGGAATTGTTGAAAGTTCAAATACCTGGGTACAGAGAGAGAAAAGAGAGGGAAATGTGCAAAAGAAGTGGAATGTAGAGTGACACAGGGAAGGAAAGTAGCTGGTGCTATGACAGCCTTCATAAGAAACAGAGGCTTAAGTGTTCCAGCTGTGCGAGGCTTACATGAGGGAGTGTTGGTGCCAACTTTAACATATGGATGTGAGACTACGGTGTGGCATGAAAATGAAAAGTCAAGAGCAAGAGCAGTGGAGATGGGATTGCTGAGGTATGTATGTGGATTACAGAGAGTGGATAGAATATGGAATAATTCGTGAAAGATGTGGAGTGAGGAAGTCTGTGGACACCAGAATCGAAGTGAGTGTACTGAGATTGTTTGGTCATGTGGAGGGACTGGATGACAACAAAGTGGTGAAAAAGGTATATCTGAGTAAATATGAAGGAAGGAGGAGGTGAGGTAGGCCAAGAAGAAGGTGGAGGGATATGGTGGATGAGTGTGTGAGGACGAGAGATAAGGAAGTTGGTGAGGCTATGGGATTGACAAGAGACTGAGGTGGATGGATGAATTTTGTGTAGAGAAGCGCATAGCCAAGGATTTGGTACCCCTTTTGATGTGACACTGTTTGGATTGACTGTATCAGATAGGTATATATGAAGCTACAGAACATGGTGAAATTTTTTGGCCTATTTGATGGAACCAGGATTCCCTGGGCTTGAATGATGAGTGAATGGAAGCGTGGCCCACTGAATTGGGCAACCTTAGGCTGTCTGGACGTTGCTAATACTCACCCTGCCCTAGGGCGGGAAAGGAGGTCCGGATGATGATGATGATGATGATGATGATGATTGTCTATGCCCGGACATTTAGATCCAGATCATCTTCACATACAATTATGGTATCAGGATAATACCTCCAGTAAGTTGGCACTGACCAATGATAAAATATTTTACATAAAAATAAGATTACCATGTTATTTATACTGCAAGTCACTACAGTTCAAAGCTTCCTTCACAACTATCAGCATTCTATGTGATGTATTATGTCATCTATTATTAACACTGCATTCATGTTATTATTTGTCAAAAACATTATATACAGTATATCAATTTATCCATGACAAGACAATATTTAACAATATGTGTGCACTCCTTGTAACTCATAAATACTGTAGAGCAATGGTACAGGTGAACAAAAGGAAGAGGGACAATGCCATAGCCTAGGTGCACAAGAACTGGGTCATTTCTGACTGATTACAGTGTGGAAAGTGATGGAATAAGTTATAGTGGGTAGAATGGAGAGAGTGGGGGATCATATTACTGTGGGGAGAAAAGGGGGGAATTAGTTACAAGAAGAGTGGGGGAATGGTACCGCTGTAACTCATCAACCAGAAATGACCCAGCTCTTGTGTGCTTCAGCTAAGGCAGTGTCTCTGTTCCTTTTGTCCACACCAGTACAAATGCTACAACATCAGTATGGTTCAGAATACAAGTAATTAACAGTTTGTGCATGTAAAATAATATCAGGGACCATTTAATCAAAGCACAGTTTTATAATTACCAAACAATACCTTATAAATTTACTAAGGCCTAACACAAGTATAATTACAATCAAAAGTTTAACAACAATCCCCTGCCAGCACTGTGTCCTGCCTTCCATATTTCTCATTCTTCCCAAGTGCTGGAGAGGGATGCCTTCGTGTGATGACACTGACATAACCAAAGGGATCAACTGCCAGGTTATACAAACATCTCCTAACTACTTCCCTCTCCCCCCAAAGGAGGGTGGTGAATTACAGGATAAGGTCAGTTTCAGCCTGCAGTTCACCAAGTAGATGTTTTAAAAAAGCTTGGAACTGCAACTAGTGTTACTGCTACACATTCCTCCACAAACAACAGTGTACCCTTCCTTCTCACACTCTTTGTATTTTGTGAGTTTCATTCTGCTGACACTTAATACTATCTCATGTAACATCTTTCCAGGAAGCACCTAAGTTTGGATGTGTATGTCTGTGAGGTGGAATCAGGATTCCAGGGGTCTGAATGGTAAGTGAATGAGTGTGGCTGAATTAACTGGGTAGACATCAGTTAGTATCTCCTTGTATTTTTTATTATTATTATTATAATTATTTTTTTTTTTTTAACCCTAACTCATACCACCCAAAGGTGGGAAAAGAGATACAGTACTGACAATGACTATGATAAAGATGATGATGATGAATCTGTGTGATATTTTGAACTAAGAAGTTAGATACAGCTTTCATACACCCCTTCATAACAAGACATCTCCTTTAACTCCTTCAGTCTGATGATATTTTTACATCTGAATCACAAAACCACCACGCAGTTTTATTCAACAATTTTATCCAACCCCAATACTGAAGGAGTTGATTACGGCAGTATTTAATCTCCAGTTCAGTTCAAAACGTCACTCCTAGGATGGAAAAAATTACATTGTGGTGACATTAATAATATAAAAAAGGTCATCTTAATTGTTGCTTAACCTAGATCTATATGACTGAGCAGACCCATCAACCAAAGGTAAGCAACTGCTTCCGTGGGGTCGTCTTACAGATACACAACAGTACATGTACTATGTAGGAATTTGGTGCCCTGTTTTGGCTGACAGTGCCTCACCAGGGGAAGACCAGGGTCTTCCCCTGGTGAGTTGCAAGGAAACATGAGGAGGTTTGGCTTCTGGGTGGCTGCTACAGCTGTTCCACCTGTGGTACACAGTGCCACAACGTGTAAGCTCTTCATTAGTGCCAACAATCATCTGTAAGAACTGTAAGAAACATGGATGAAATACGGAAGAAGTTATGAAACTGAAGAGATTAATATAATGAAAAAATTATGAAAAAAATGTTATATTAATAAATAATGTGCTATATCCACTAGTAATTAAATGAATGAACTGGCAGATACAAAATTATGAGTGAAACATCATATAAATTCAGTTGCACCACCAGCAAGCAATAACAATGAAAAAAAAAATGCAGCTCCTTATGCTTTTACTCTCTAATATTCTAATACCTATACAGTGGCCAGTTAACATGAGTGATCTATATTTTTCTATAGCAGGGGTGGCTAAACCTTCATGACCCAAGAGCAACACAACAATCTGGTAGTATTCAAGAACTTTTTTTTTTTTAAGCATATAATTACAGTAGAGTATATACAGGTGCTCGAAAGGGATACTGTCGCGTGAAGGCACCAATATAACCAGGCAGAGCTGTTGCCTGACTATAAAAATGTCCCTCAGCTCGCTCTCTATCCTCAAAAGGAAGGATGGTGGACTGCATGAGAAGGGCATCTTCAGCTTGCAGTCCACTGGGTTCAAATCCAGATCAGCCTGGGACTATTAAAACACCAGTATAAACATACAGTCCTTACTACAAGTCAGGGGTATGTTTCAAAATATCACAGCTTTTCTGTATGCTGTAACTGGCATAATGACTTTACAGAAACTGGTGAATTAGCTTTAAAGGTACCAAGTAGCAATAGGAGATGGAAAATGACAGACTAACTGGGTCAGTGTATGTGAGTGAGGTGAAGGGGCAGAGGGGGAGGGGGACACTGGAGATGAGATGGAGAGATGGGGTGGAGAAGTACATGAGAGAAGAGGGTGTGAATTGAAAGAAGGGCAGTTGTATGGCAAAGGACAGGGTGAATGGAGGTAATCTGCTTGTGGACACCCCTTCCTGGATCAAGTAATATGGCTAAAGACAGACAGATTGACAGATAGATAGATAGATGGATAGATAGAATTTAAGTTTAATAAGCTTTCCCTAAAACTTACAATGAATCTGCTACAACATACAAGATGGTATTTACAACAGGACTGCTTGTAGTGGGTCTATATAAACCAAAATTCACTTTAATAGTACACGTATGTTTTAAGTAAGCATTTTAACCTGCCGAGTCCCATCGACGTACGGTGTACGTTGCAACTTTTTTCCGCGGACAGACCCAACGACGTACCCCGTACATCATGCAATTGCAAGGCCCATTGTGTGCACATTTTTCAACATTCGCGGGTGATTTTTGGTAGGCATATGTAGGAGACCTTCCTCTATCTGCTGTCAAGCGGGGTTACTGCCTGGCCCCTCCTAACCCCCCCTTCCCCCCACACTGGGCAATTCACCTGTTAGCAGTAACCCAGCCAGTAAAGGTATGTTGCCCCACGGTCTCTCTAATGATGAAATTCATGGTGAAAGTGATTCCTAAGGTGGAGGACAAAGAAGCTAGAGGTAGAAACAAACAGAAGTGATGAAGTGGTAATGTCGTAAAGGAAGGTGTCATATACAGTAAGACCTCACTATAATGGACTAATTGGGGCTCAGGCCAGTCCGAAATATGCGATTTTCCTATAAAAGCGACATCCGGACTTACCCCTGCTAATCCGGACTTTTTCCGATATATCAGACATTAGTCCGGATTTTTTCGGTAGTTTTCACCACCATTGCAGTATTGTACTGTGTTTTACCTTCACTACATTAATCAAATGGTATAATAATACTGTATTGTGCACTGAAAAACATGTCTTTTACTTGTCTTATTGTGGTGAACATACAGGTAGCTGAAGTTGTCAGGCAGTCTGGACTGATTCTGGCTATATCGGACTTTTTCCGATATATAGGAGTTTAGTCCGGTAGCTCCTTGAGTCCGATAAAAGCGAATTCCGGTGTACTGAAGTCCGTTATATCGAGGTTTTACTGTACTGGGGTTTTGAGTAAGTTAACAATGCTTATAAACGCCTATATTATTGTGTGAAAACCATTATAGACTTTGACTACACATAAATTCGTACCAAATAAATGAAATAAATATGTAATTTAGAGTGGTTTGAATTAGTCAACCCTTCCATAGTTCGTTTTCTTAGCCAGGTACCCTGAAAAAGAAGGAAAACGTAAGGTTAAGTGACACCTGTATCAACATTTTTTTTACCTCAGGATCGCGATTTCACTATGAATTTTCGATATTTCTCACCAAAAGCGAAGGTTTCAACCAAAAAACAAAAAGTCGAAAATCGGTCGGGATTTGGGGGTAGGCTGGGTAAAAAACCGGTCGGGACTCAGCGGGTTAAAAAATGGATATTTGAATTTATGAACAACTTCAGTATCATATTACAGTCGTTTTTTACTTGAAGTCTTGAATGTGGATAGCCAGAAAGTTACTAAACACACTTCTGGTTGATGACTGAGGTGTTAAATCCACAAAAAATACTAACCTTTAACTTGAAGACAACATGATAATCAATGATAAGCAACTTTAAGTCAGCAAAAGAAGTTACCAGCAGTTTAACAAGTGACATAGCTATGGGAAAGGCTGGGAGACCCACGTCCCCCAGTCAGACCCTCTCCTCCATGGCCCCTACACTCAAAATTAAAGATTATTATGTACACACAGTGCAGCTGCACAGCTGTGAAAATGATTTTAAATTAAAACACACAGTGCACCTAGTAGGGTGGAGTTGCCTTGGATCACACTACTAGTGGAAAAATATTTGTATAAAATGTGAAAAACACTGGAAATACAACCCATCTTGAAACTGCTGTTAAGGTACACGTAATATTTACACAAAATGTGAAAAAAATACAAAAAAAAAACAAAAAAAATAGTGTTTTGTATGATCATCACTCGGAGATGATGGTCCATAAAGACTTCAAGGACACCAATCAAATTAATATTACCGGTAAATAGGCACATAAATACAAATTAATGAAAGTGTTTCCTGCATTTGCTATGCTAATTTCTTGGCAGACTGGAAGAAAATATTAGACTGGAAAATCATGTTTCTAACTCATATTCTCAGACATTAATGAACACTGAATTGAAAAAGAGAAAAGGGAAATTTTACTACACTAACAAGTGTTTTGGTAGGTACTGGGAGAACTTTCACCTTACTGCCTGTAATTACTCCCTACTCTGCAACAGATGGGAATTCAAAGGTGTCCTTCCCCCCTGACCTACTGTTGAACCTGAGATACCTTATTCACAAGTGACTTTTCTTTTGTCCATACTCATGTTAATTTTCTTCATTTTACTTTTTTCCTTTCTTTCAGATTCATTATCCATCACAGCACATGGTTCAACTCTTTTTTTTTTTCCTTCACTTGTATATTTTACTTGGGTGGTTTATTGCACTATATTGCTGTACCTGCATTTAAATATGTATCAAGTTATAAATTAATAACCATGTATCTTCTTAAAACTATCTATCTATATATACCTAGGCTGCTTCCCCCAAGTTAGTGTGGGCATGATGTACCATATATGGGTGCAATGTAATGTACCATACACTCCTAAATCATCACATACAGATCATAACTCATATACTGTATTGGGTAAGAAATAAATTATATAATTGTATGACACTACATTATAACCAATGCCACATGTTTTATATTTGTTTTTATTGTGACTTATTACCACTATTCACCATCCTTATCATATGACTGAGATATAGAGTAGTTTATAGACACGAGGAATATAAATATACTGTACTGAAAAAAAATTACGTAAGGCAGGGGAGGGGAAACATAAATCTTACCTACCAACATGACTTGCAGCAGGTAGACACACACTGTGTGGTGATCTGATTGATGCTCTCACAGCACTGCCAAGTCTACTGGTTTCACCTGTATCACTTCATATATAGTATTGTGATTTTGGCAGACTTGGATGTTAAATCACCTCATACGGGCAAGGCGACTCCACCCCACACCCCCCATAATATGGCTTGGCACCACCTTCACACCGACAGCTATTGGTGAACTGACTGCCTATGCTAAGACTATGCAGACCTAAACTCACATTATTAGTGAATATGCCTGTTCCCTTCTAAGTTATAACATGTGTTGTGATACTACAACAACTAAGAACCAATATGTAATTTTTCTAGGGGTAGAACAAACTGCAATACTGTATATACTTGCAATAAATGATATGGTAGATAGTGTGGGGTGAACCACTACGCATGATCATGGTGTCCCAAGAAGATTAATTCACTCAGCATCAGGATGTCTTTCCATCTTATACCTGCTACCAACTGGTCATTCAGCTTAGAATAGATTTTTTAAACCTGTGGAGTTTGATACAGTACATATAGCCTTAATCAACCCCTTCATTACAAGAGGCCTTTCCTAAGCTGAATAAAATGCAGTAGCAGCAAGAATAAATTTAAAAGGATGTCACCTAGATTCAAGTGGCTAATCTATTCTCATCTGAATGTGTGTATGGTAGCAATATTCATGAAGATATGTCATGTGAGTGATACATGTCATTCCCATGAAAGCAGGTCTATCAACATGGAGTATAATCACCAGGCATTTTACAACATCCACTACCTGGGATGTCCGAATGTTTCATGAGAAGTATGGACTGATATAGGAAGTACTTGTTATACCTAAGGATGTCTTCTAAAATGTAACAACTTTTTAACATACAACTGGTAGTGTAAATTGGTGTAACTGACAATTCAAATTCATAAGTAGCAATGGAATTTTAACAAACAATTTTTCTATAACTGACCAAGGACCGAATATGAAAATAAAAAGGATGTCAAAAGACAACTTACAACAAAGAATAAATTTTCTTATTAAGTGAACAGCAGAAGCACTGGCAGGACAACAGGAATGTAAAGTAGCCATGTTGTCCTGTGAGCCACACTTTGTCAACCAAAAGCCCACATGCATCTTATATGCCTGACTTTGGTCACCCCTGCTATATGGCCTAAAATGTATTGGCAGTAGTAAGAGCTGTCGCAACCACAGACTTATCTGAATGTGAACCTAGTGGACTGCAGAACCAAAGGTACCTTTCTTCCACAGTTCAACATCCTCCTTTCAAGGGATAGGCAGGGGAATGAGAGTTGTTTGTATAACTGGGAAGCTCCACCACTCAGTCATACCAGTGCCCCCACACGAAGGTGTCCATCTCCAGCACCAGGCTAAAATGTACTGAATATATATATATACACAAATACTGTACAATCAATCCTTGCTATAAGCTGGTGCAGCTTTACAGAATATCACAACTTTTACCATACAAATGGTAGGCAACCGAGATGGTGTTATTGTCGTTGTTACTTAACCGTAGTCTGTCTGGCGATGCAGACCTGTTGACCACGAGTAAGCAACTGTTTCTGTGGGGTCATCCTACAGGGACAATACAGTACAAATACTGTGAAGGGATCCAGTGTCACCATGTGGTACAGTCCCTCACCAGGATTAGTAGTCAGTCTCCTGGCAAATCAGCTTTGTAAGTGGAACTTCAATAGGTATTTCATCTGTACATCACTGTGGACTTAAAAAAAAAAAAAAAAAACTTCACAAGGACTTTCTAATATACGTTAAAAACTATTAGCAGAGTCCAGCCTCGTGGAATGAAGTGTGTGAATTGTGATTAACGAGTCATGCTGTACTTAACTTTTAATAAAACTGTACACAGTGAAGAACATTCCTTTGGCACTTATTTTCAAATTCATGTAGGAGTTCATCTATGTCGTTGTCCAAGTCTTCTGTTCCCGACAACTGGAAAGAGATTACCGGTGTATCAGTTATGAGATTGCAATGCATGATAAATATAATGGAGGCTTCCATTATTTTGTTGTTATTGATACTTAACACCAGTCTGTCTGGCCAAGAGGATCCATTAACCACAGGTAAGCAATTGCTTCTGTAGGGCTGTCTGACAGGCACAGTACAATACATAAACCATGCAGGGATCCGGCACCCTCTAGTGGTAGCCACAGTGAGGTGCAGGGAAATATGAGGGAGTTTGGCTTGGGAGTGGATGCTGCAGCTGCTCCACCCAGGAAGCATAACACTACCATATGTAGGCTCCTCATCAATGCCTTATCAGGAGTCTGTTTATGCTGTCGTCACTGTTGTTGTTGCTGATCAACTCTAGTCTGTCTGGCTTAGAAGAATCATCAGCTGCAGGCAAGAAACTGCCCATGCAGTGAATCAATGTCCCATGATCAACCCCACTCTGTCTGGCTGAGAAGAACCATCAACCACAGGCAGGCAACTCCCCATGCAATGAACCGATGTCCCCTTGTGGCTCACACCACCTCGCTGTGGCAAGGGGCAGGGAACAGAGTGGAAATCTGGTTCCTGAAAGGACACCACATTTGTGCCTCCACCCATTTACCTGGGGCACCATAGAAGGCTCCACTTCACCACATAATTTGGTTATGTGGTTACCACACAACATTGTAAATGGTTTCCTGGGTCACAATAAACCATCAGGATAGTCAATCAGTGTAATGCCACCTGAAATGAAAAGATAATAATAAAAAGTGACAGGAAGGAAAGGGAGAATTAAAAAGGGAAGAGGACAGACACAGAGACAGAATGAGAAAGGGGAAGGAAGAAGTAGGTAGCACAACATCAAGTGACTGGATGATGGTCACCACCACCTACCACCAAGATCTGAAGGTACATTATCAAACAAAAACTACATCACTAAATTCACGAGATTAATTGAGGACTAATTACAGCCAAGTCGCCTACGGCGCGTGCTTCTATGCATCAGTTTTCGATGACACAGCAAGGTGCCAAGCCCCCAAAAATGAACCATGTGCATAAACTATACCTATGGTGCAGGCGCGGCAAGGTTTGAAATAAGTGGGCAAATTCCCCTGGCTGCCAGAGGGCCGAACCTCAGCCCTCACCCGCCGTTCAAACCCCACTCAGTGTGTAGCCAGACCGCTTGTTATCTGATCACCCTTCCGTTTTTTGTGCCAGTTGTTATGTGTAATACATGCACTGACTGACTGCTTGTGTGCTTGTGTAAAGTGGGGAAAAATGGGGAAAAGTGGGGTTGAAAAGGGGAACTTTGGGCGAAAATCCAGAACCAAATTCCATTTTTCCCACAGGTTTAGTTATTTGTATGGAACGGTTTTCTATGGCATGGGCGCGGTCCAGAACCAATTAGCCGCGCCTTAGGCGAACTGACTGTAGTAGACTATATATGCATGAAGTAGGGGAAGAGAAGGGAAGGGGAGAGACCATGGATATGTGAGGGGATAGGGTGGAGAGGTCTATGAATGAGGGAGGCATGAATGAGGTGGACGAATACAGGGGGAAGAGGAGACCAAGGATGAGGGAGAGGGGGACACTAAGGATGACATGCAGAGGTATATGAATGAAGGAAGTGTCAGTTGACGAGAGGCCACCCTGATGGTGGTGGCCAGGGTGATACAGCATTGTTTGGTCTGTGGCCACCCCCCACCCCCACCCCCAGAACTAAAAGCTGCATTCACACCAAATGTTTGCTGGTAGAGCAGACAATGGGGGTAAGAGTTTTGCATCACTGTAACCCATACAAGTGTCCCTGATGGATGTGGCCAGATGCAAACAAGAATTTCTATGGGTTACAGTGATGCTGAATTCCCACTTGCACCAGTAAGTATTTGGTATGGGCATGGCCTAAAGCATCTGGTTAAACAGTCATACATACATTAACACTCACCAAGGCAGCCAGCTCGCAGATCATGAAGGCACCAATAGTGGCCTCCTCGTGGTTGTCCTGGATGTCAATATTGATCACATGCACTGGGGTGTTCTCCTCGGGGATCCGTGCCTCCAGACCTGACAAACACACCAACATTATACCAGGTACCCCCCTGGGGGTAGGGGGTTTTCAAGAATTCTCCCCCAGTATCCCTGCTTGTCGTAAGAGGCGACTAAAAGGGTTGGTGGTGGGTTAGTGCCCCACCCCGTAAAAACAACTAACTAAAAATACAAACAGGAAGCCTCGGACCAGGACTGACCAAAAGTTGACGACAAAGGAATGGACAAAGGACGAGATTAAGATTGCGACCTGGAATGTGAGGGGTATGAATGATGAGGTGAAAGAGAGAGAGATTGTACAGGTGCTTGAGAGTGCGAAAGTGGATATATGTGGAATAACTGAAACTAAATGGCGAGGTGAGAGTGTGAGAGAATGGGAATATGGATGGGGTATATGCGCGGGAGTGGGTGAGAATGAGAGGGCGAAAGA
>JAGKTI010000192.1:47232-59871 GCA_018397915.1 Birgus latro | reverse complement strand
TTCAAAAACGAAACGAAACGAAACGAAACTATTTGCTTTTCCTTTGACTAATTTACTCAACCCTTCCTGTACCTCTTGTTCCGACATTCGCATATCTGGTAATATGTGTGGGCATGCATTTTCCTTATCATCTCTCTCAAAATTACTTTCTTCTGTAAAAACTGATTGCAAATTTTTGTTAAGAACTTCACAAAAATCTTTTTCTTGGAAATAGGTTATCCCCTCATCCATGATGGACTGTGCTTTATCTTTAACATTGGTTTTGCTTTGGATGTAGCTGTAAAAAAGCTTTGGTTGATCACTACTTTTATTTATAATGTCTTCCTCAAACTGTCATTGAGCTTCTCTTCTTATCTTTGTATAATAATTTCTTGCCTGTTTATAGTTGTTATATGCTCTCTATTACTGTGTCTTCTGCATCTGTTCCACAGCTCTTTTGACTTCATACATTCTGTGCTGAACCACTTCTTTATCCTTCTTTCTGTTTCTTTGTGGTGAGGGATATAATTTTGGACTCCTGTTTCATATAATTCACAGAATTTTCTGTATATAACATTTATATCTTGTCCTCTAAGCTCCTTTTCCCAATCTGTTTCTATGAAATGCATCTTTACATCAAGGTAGTTGCCCTTTTGTAGTTTAAGCTCTTTTTGTAACTTTCATTACTGCTAACTATATCTTATGCAGTCCTGAAGTTGAAATTTAATACTACATGGTCACTTTTGCCAAAAGGAGGGTGATACATTGTTGTCGATATCACTATTGTGCCTGGTAAATACAAGATCTAGTAATCATGAATCATCAAGTCCCCTTTTTCTAGTGTTTTCATTTATGTGTTGTGTCAAGAAAAACTCCTGTACAAGATCTAGGAGCTTTTCATACCAAAAGCTTTCATAGCTTCTTAAATCTAGTTTTCCAGTTTATATTTGTATTGAAATCTCCAGTTAATATCATTCTTTCAGATTTATCTCCTATTCTATGTAGCAGGGTTTTTAAACTCTGAATTGTACTTTCTGCCAGGTCTTCATATTCTCCTCTATCCCAAGTGTTTGTTTTGGAAGGCATGTATAAATTTGCCACAATTATTTTCCCCTCAGGTGTGTAAGAAAGGGAATCTAAAGGTGAATGCAGGGAAGAGTAAAGTTATGGTCTTCAAGAGAAGTGAAGTCAGTGAATGTACAGTGAGGCTGGATGACGAGGAAATGGAAAATGTGAGTGCATTTCAGTACTTGGGTAATGTGATGAGTAGGGATGAAAGTTTACAGGGTGAAGTGCTTGAAAGGGTACAACAAGGAAGAAAAGTTGCTGGTTCCTTGAAAGCAGTGATAAGAAACAGGGAAGTGAGCATGGAAGTGAAAAAGCTACTACATGACAGTGTTGTGATATCAATGTATTGAAGTGAAGCTTGGACCTTGTTGGAAGGACAGAAGTCAGAGTGAGAGCAGTGGAAATGAGTTATTTGAAAGGAGCATGAGGAGTCACATGGAGAGACAGACTGACAAATGAAGAAGTGAAGGAGTGATGTGGTGTGGATGTGATAGGAAGCATTAGGTAAAACACACTGAGGTGGTTTGGCCATGTGGAGAGGATGGGGAGTGAGAGACTGATGAGGAGAATGTATGTGAGTGAGGTGGAAGAGGGGAGAGGGAGGGGGAGGCCAAGGATGAGATGGAGGGATGGAGTGGAGAGGTATATGAGAGAGAGGGGTGTGAGCTGGGTGCAGGGCAATGAAATGGCAGGGGACAGGGTGACATGGAGGCAATTTGTTTGTGGCCACCCCTTACGTGATTAAGGCGTCTGGCAATAGAGAGACAGATATATGCTCTAATGCAATCAATTCTACTTGTGATGGTACATCTAGTTGTATCTCTTTGACCTGTTGATTTTTCTTTGTTAATACCAGAACTCCTCCTCCTTTTTTCAAATTTCTGTCTCTTCTCCATATACAGTATTTGGAAAATACAGACAACGAACTTGAGAAGCCAGTGTTTATTTACCACGCCTTAGCTGATCCTGTTGTTGTTCACCGAAAGGCTGCCCATAGGAAGAACAACTCACTGGGCAACGTCCTTCCTATAGTGAACTACTGCTGTTGGAGTCTGTGGCAGTGTGGGATGGGGACATAACAGTTATATTGAGCACAGTTTTTTTTACCACATTTCAGATAATTAGGTGTGTATGAACCTATATGGTGATAAAAATTAAAATATTTTCCAATCAACAGTGCCAATTCGGTAGATGACAGCCAATAGGGTAATTCGTCACACCATGCCAATTTCTGGTATACATATGACTGTACTGAAGATTTTCTCTTTTACGAGTATATAGTAGACAGGGTAATTCGTCACACCATGCAATTTCTGGTATGCATATGACTGTACTGAAGATTTTCTCTTTTAAAAGTATATGGTAGACTGATGAACAGTACTGAATAGAGATACTGAAAGGTGATTATATACAACTCTGGAACTGTCTCCCTCTGTCTGTATTTCCTACTGCCTATGATCTCCAGTCTTTCAAACACAGTGTGTCCAGGTATCTCAAAATGAACTGATCTTGAATTTGGCTCTCTGTTATCTTGTTTTTGTTTTTTTCTAGGTGGGAACATTCTTGCAGCCTTCTGGCTTTTGGTTCCTTCTTTCTTAAAAAAAAAAAAAAAAAAAAAAAAAAAAGCCTGGTTCAAACTCAATGAAGAAGCAGAAGGATGGACAGAAGTAATCTGTAGTGTTTAAATGTATGACTATGATAAAGATTTTCACTATTTTAGCTCTTATACTCAGTGATGATGAACTACTGACTGATGAACAGTACTAAATGGAGATGTTGAAAAGTGAGTGTGCATTTGTGTGAATGTGACTATATCAAGCTAAGGTTATAGTGGAGTCAAAAACTTTTTCCCTTAAACTTGCTCTTCCAAAATCAAGGTTCATCTTACACCGTGGACCGCCTTATATCCCACAAAATACGGTATTCAATCACCAATCTGTATGCCTATCTACCACACAGGATGCTTAGTTTACTACTGTACATATTTATGATAATGCACACTCATCTATGTCTGCATTATTGAATTTTTTATTAATAGTTATTATGGCCATCGAGTGATCTGCTTCTGATTGTTGGTGGCCTTTGTACCAGTTGTCTCAACCCGTAGACCTAACCCAACAAAAACAGCGCTCTAAGATGGCATCCGTCTGTCTTCAGCACACCAGAAGATGACGTCCATATCTTTGATGACGTTGGGGAATGAAAACATAATCTACCACCACTGTTGCAGCCGTTTACCACCATAATAGGAAAAATAAGGAAAACAAACTTTAAGAATAAAAAAGTGAAGTGGTTTGGTCTTGTTGCCACTTAAACTAAACCGTACACATGCCTCTACGAGTCAACAGTTAGGTGCACGGCTCGTAGCTGGTTGAGGGTTTGATGAGGGACAAGTACCAAGTGATGGATTAAATACTGTACTCTCCTTTACTGTGCCCTTCTCATCACTTTCTCTTAACCTAACCATGCCTATTTGTGTTTCTGGTATTTACCATAACAGTGTGTATGTACTATACTGTATTTAGTAGGTATAAATTGTCATGAAAGAGAAAATCTGGGCTTGCACTTGGGGTTCCTGGTAACAATTAGGATTTATCCCATGGGTTCTATGTAATGTGCAATTTCACTATCATGCACAACATTCACTACCAATTATGCACTATAACCAAGAGATCACTGTATACATATATAGCGGCAGATAAAAAAGGACTGTTGTAAACAGAGGGTTTTATGCTAAAACCCATTAAAGTCTTCCATTTGACAAATGTGAACACGATGTTATCAAGCTACAAATATTCAAACTGTAATTCAATCATACTCACACTCCAGAACTTGGTCATAAACTCGTTCCTCACATGTGATGATGATATCGAATTTATCCTTACATATTTGGAACCTCTCTGGCTCAGGTTTGATGCGTCGGTTTCTGTCCAGCATGTGTAGTAGGCCATTCTGAGTGTACCTGACAAAACTGGTTAAGGAATGTACACCTTAAGTATGAATAACAGAGTTTGCTATGTTCTTCAACTAAACTACATTTGCCAGTAAGACAGTGCTTTGATGGGAAACTTTATTGACCATATGTGATATGCTAACATACTCTCTCTCCTTAATCACTTAATGAAATGGGGCTGGGCTAACCATGATTAACTGTACTGTATTTGTTTCGCAAAGTGTAACTGACATGCATTTATGTTTAATCTGGAGTAATAGACTGGGTGTGTGAGGCGAGGAATGCTCTGCTTTTGTCCATGCACAAGCTTTGTGGTGAATGGTGGTATGGCATTACTCAGTGACTCCATGTAGGAGCTAATGCAGCATACATGAAAAAGCCCAGTACCCATCTAAAGCACATTATGTCACAGAAAAATTTGGAGCAAAAATTCCATTTGGAGCTGCCAGATGGACTGCAGTTTTTAATGTCTGAAAATATGCAATTTTCAACAGTGAAGTGCACTACATAGAACAAGGAATACACTATGTACTGTATATCTGTGTATACCATGAAGTTACTTCTTGGTGATTAAGGCATGCCTGAAAAAGAAAAGTGAACATATACTGTATGACTGTATTTACTCTCCATTATGGCAATGTAGTAAGAGACATATATACCTACATATCCTTCATACAAAACTCATTTTATCAGTTTTTTTTTTTATTATGTCACTACTGTATTCTTACAAAAACATTATTGGAGAACAAAGGAACTGTTATAATGGGGATCTATCATCATCATCATCAAGATCCACAATGCCTGCAGTTAGAGTACATAAGTGTCAACTTCTGAGATAAAAATTCATGGGATTTTTTAACAGATACATCTAAGTGTTTGGTATCATAAATGTATGGTCCTGACAGAGATTAAGCAGAGTGAAGGGCAACCACTAACTGACCAAGGCCAATCCATGCAATCATGTTGGAGCCTTTATAAACGATAACATACGGTTATAAATGTACAGTGGAAAAGTGGCTAGGAGATTAACTTTACAATCCAGAAATGCTGTAGGTATGTTAATTAATGTGGTCAGTGATGCCATCAGACACTAACTTCACTACTCTTACTGCAGGTCTAACATTTTAAGTAATACACAAGGGATATTCTGAGGTTTTACTAATACTGATGATACAGACTAGGAGCCTACATGTGGTGTCACTGTGCACTGTGGGTGGAGCAGCTGAAGCATCCATCTGGGAGCCAAATTTCCTTATATTTCCCTGCACCTCACTGTTCAAAGGATCCTGGTCCAACATTAGTAAGGCGCTGTCGACCACAAGGGGGTGCTGAATCCTTACACAGTATATGTACTGTACTATATCTGTAGGACCGACTTACTGAAGCAGATGTTTACCTCTGGCTGATGGGTCTGCTCAGTCACGACAGAATGTGGTTGAGCAACAACATCAATTACTAACACTGATATCAATACAAGAAACATGCGAAAACATTGAATTCTGCATACCTCAAAAGTAACTTCTTCCATGTACAGTACTGTACTTGCTGAAATCCACGAATCTTATACTATACTGTAATACATAAATAAAAAAATTACATGAATCACAAGCAAAATCCCACATATACTTAAAAAGGAATGTCTGTTTGTCTGTCCTCTATGGAAACCAAGGGAGATGCATATAGAACTCTCTAAACAGGTCTAACAGGTGTAACTTGCTATGGCAAATTTAGATGTGTACATTACAGTTTCAAGAGAAGGGAAACTGTAAGTGGTCTTGGATTTGGAAAAGGCATATGACAGAGTGGATAGACAAGGAAGGAGGAAAATATGAGTACAGTAAAACCTGGATAAGTTGCCCTGCAGAAGGCGGAATTTCCAGTAGGTCGAACTCTGACAGAGGTGTGACTTAGTGATTATTCATCCATCCACCCATCATCCAATCCTATGTTGCCCCATGAGAAGCGTAGGAGTCCGGGACTAGGCAAGTTGGTCCTGACATTTAAGATGATAGTGACCAGCCTCACTCATCCCTGAGTGGCATTAAGTGAGCAATAAACCCCAACCACCCCTTGGATATTGGAGCACCTTAATTACCCCTTAAACCACCAGAAGCCGTAATTTGGTTATATGGCAGCCTATGGGTGACTCTACACTGAGTGACAAGCCAAA
Organism: Birgus latro; assembly: GCA_018397915.1. Lineage (NCBI taxonomy): Eukaryota > Metazoa > Arthropoda > Malacostraca > Decapoda > Coenobitidae > Birgus > Birgus latro. The sequence goes on along the minus strand of JAGKTI010000192.1, from coordinate 53,701 downwards.
TGGTTTCCTGTACACCAGGAAACCATTTACTATGCTGGGTGGTAACCATATAACCAAATTATGGCGCTAGGTGGTTCAGTGAGTAACCAAGGTGCTCCAATAGGACTGAGCCAGTGCAGGTTTATATCCAAGGGGTGGTTGGGGTTTATTGCTCATGTAATTCCACTCAGGGATGAGTGAGGTTGGTCACTCTCATCTTGAATATCAGGACCAACTTGCCTAGTCCTGGGCTCCTATGCTCCTCATGGGGCAACATAGGATTGGATGATGGATGGATGGATGAATCCTATAACTGGAACTAATGATGGTTATTCAGATTTAATAACCAATATGTATATAAATGAATGTCTGTCTGTCTGTCCTCTGGAAATCGAGGAGGATGCGTACAGAACTCTTTAAACTGTTCCAACAGATGTAACTATTTACAACGAATTTTGAAGCATACATCACCACTACGGAAGTGGTGCCCCTGACAACGAAGACTGGAACTAATTAAAAATAACTGGGTCAATGTGGGGGAAATATGGTAGTCAATTACCATACAGTTTTTTACTTCTACAACTATCTATCTATCTATCTATTGCCTGACGCCATAATCCCATAAGGGGTGGCCATTTGATTCTGAGTTATTTGTGTTACAGGGAGGGGCACTAACCCTCCACCAACCCACTTGTTGATAGGTAGGGAGCACGTATGGTTTTACAACTACATATATAATTATTAGCTACAACAGGTTGGATTGGTGGATGGACTGGTTGCATAGGGAGGGTTCATGGGTGGATGGGTGGAGGCAAAATAGATCCACAGGAAATATATCCCTGGGGAAGTAGGCCACTGACGGAACATAGGTTCAGTGGGTAAAATGGGACCCCAGGGGTCTTCTCCCACAAGAGGAATGGCCATCCAGGGACCAAGGCAATTCCAGTAGGCACAATCACAGGGTTTTACACGGGCATCACTGGGTACCCCCAGTAGTATAGGCTACTCTAAATACATCAGTATGAAAAGGATACAGAGTCTTGTCCTTCCGCAACAGGTCATTGTAGATGTCATCATAGGAGGTTCCAAACTCATAGCAGTTGGGTTTGTCAGGAGCAGGTCCAGGTAGCTTCACTTTGTCTCCTGTCCCAAATGACCGCACAGTGAACCCCTTCTTGCTGTGGGAGAAATACAATAATTCAGACCTTGTGCAATAAGCAACTTGTTGTTGTGTTGTTACTTAACCATGATCCCTCTGGCCAAGTTGACTCATGGACCATATGGTAGGAAAACAAATACTTCCGTGGGGCCATCAAACTAGTACAGTACAATATATACAAGTAAGGATCTGACACCCCCCTATGGCAGACAGTACCTCACCACAGCTGGACCAGGGTCCTTCCTCATGGCAAGGTGCAGGGGAACATAAAGAAGTTTGGCTCTCAGGTCAGTGCCATCTGGTGGGTGTATGAGTCTCAAAAGTGGTCATATTGTTGTCATTACTTCCTTAGCCACGGACAATTAGTGTGTGCAAAATGGTGAGGCATACATGAAAACTACCACAAGACTGAAGAAAGGCAGCCATAAATACTTTCTTTCTACAATGGGATGGGTAACAAGAAAGTGTAAAAACATCAGAAATGAGTCTGTAAAGAATACCATGGGAGAAAGCAAGTTGTGTGAAAAAATATAGAATAAGACAATACTCTGAAGAGAAAGAAGCAAGAGGATGATGATGACTGAGAAAGTGAGCATTACGTTTGGATAAAGTACCATACGTTAACTTAGAAGTGGTTCTGTCCTGGTCATCCACAGTTGGAGGGTTCTACGAGGGGAGCTAGGTGTCAGAGATGATGATTATGAGAGACTTTTCTGGTTCAGTGGCATACAAAACTATCCATTATTTATTTCCCTAATACAGTACTGTACGAGATTTTTCAGTTTCCAAGAGATCTGTGAGGTAAGAAGAGGATGATCCTTAAAACTACTGAAGAGCACCAGTACTGTACTCACATGGGCCCATGCACCATGGCAGGAAAATGAGGGACAAATGTGCAGCCACTTTTTATACTGTACTTACCTAAGGAAAGCATGAGCCTCCATACTTCGATTCATGTTGCTCGAGCATATAACTGCAAATGTGAGTTCCGCCATTATTAGCTACCTGAAAAATAAAAACATTAAGCAGCTACTAAAATTTGAAATTCTGAGAACATCTATACAGTTACACTCAAATACTGTACTGTGGACCTGGAGCAGTGGCATCCTCGCCGTGGGTCTACCCCCAAGTGGCTGTCAAAGCTGAAGAGGAGGACAGCATGGGGGCCAAACTAACTCAACCCCACCCCTCTGTTGCCCGGGCAAGTATCACACCTCTCAGCACAACACATAAAACAACACCGTTTTTTTCTACACTGTGAAATGACTCTCTGGCAGTCATTTCTCGATGACTTCTTCTAGCCGGTGACATTGAGAGCACTCCAGGACCCACCAGCAAATACATATGTCCAACATCCTCAAAACTTATCACGTTGAACCGATAGACAATGGGTTCAGTTCAGTACAATTCCTGAAAGAACTGGACCCATTACACCTGCACAACACTTGCATCCAGAAAACATTACACAAACATCTGGACCTGCTCCTTATGCTCCTTCCCCCCACCCACTAACCCCCCCACCAACCCTACTCCTACTTCCTCCACACCTCCTCAGCCAAACCCACCAATCCTTTCCACACCATCAACCCACCAATCCTTCCCACACCATCCAGTCCCCCAACCTCTCCCATTCCACCCCATCCTAATCCACCCCAACCCTTACCTCCATCTCAACCTTCTCCTCCACCCACACCACCACCTCCCCCCCATGCTGCAGCAGCCAACACACATTGCACACACAACATAAACATCCTTCAATTAAACACAGATGGCATAAACACAAAAAAACAAGAACTCACACAATTCATCAAACAACAAAACATACACAATGCCATCCTACACAGAACACAAAAAACACCAATATTTCATAATTTCACCATCATTCGACAACACCGGGCCAATGGCGGTGGCAGTGGACTCATCACCCTGGTACACAAATCAATCAACTTTTCAGATACCAGTGCACACACAAATTAATACCGTAGAACTTAATTTCTCCATTAACACCCTTAAACATCAGCTTAAGAATATAACCTGTTTAATATTTTGTTTTTGGCAAATGCTGGATGGTTTTATTCAGCTTTTCCAAGACTCTGGATCTTCCTCAGTCTGTACTTCCTTCTACTTATGACCTCCAGTCCTTTAAATGTGTCCAAGAATTTCAAAATGAATGACTCTTGATTTTGGCTCATTTTTTTACTTTTCCTTGGAGGGAACAACTGTTGAGAAATACTGTATTAGCCTCTCATTCCTTCTTCCTTGCATTAAGTAAATAAATAAAGACTCAATTAATCCCTTTAGTTGGTAGGTGGTGGTGACCATCATCCACCCACTTGACATAGTTCTGCCTACTTCTTCCTTCACCTTTATCACCCTTTTTCTGTGTCTGCCCTCTCTCTCGTCGTATTTCTCCCATCTTTCCTACGGAGCGATGAAATACCTAATAGGCAGTCATTTACCAAATCGGCACTTTTAATTGGAAAACATAATAATTTTTAACATCATATACCAGTAAGTTCATAAATCTATCTATCTATCTATTGCCAGACGCCTCTATCCCGAACGGGGTGGCCACAAACAAATCGCCTCCATGTCACTCTGTCCCCTGCCATTTCACTACCATGCTCCCAACTCACACCCCCCTCTCTCATATACCTCTCCACTCCATCCCTCCATCTCATCCTCGGCCTCCCCCTCCCTCTCGCCCCCTCCACCTCACTCACGTACACTCTCCTCGTCAATCTTTCACTCTCCATCCTCTCCACATGCCCAATAAATACCCAAGCTAATTATCTAAAAACCAGTCAAAATTTTGTGTTTAATATAACCGTTAATAAAAAACCAGGATTCAGGGAAAAAATTTGTTAAAGACAGCAAAAGCATTATGCCTTTAATTCAACAACACCCTTTCGCAGACTTCTAGTTTGCATAAATATTGATTAAACATGTAAATGCATTTATTTCCACTGTAAATCAATACAGTATTTATGCAAACCAGAAGTCTGTCAAGGCATGCTGATGATCGAAAGGTTTTTTTTTTATTTTTTTGCAAGGAAGAAGGAACCAAAGGCCACAGGCCTGCATACTGTTCCTTCCAAGAAAAAGAAAAAACAATACAAAAGAGAGCCAAATTCAAGATCCGTTCATTTCGAGATGCCTGGACACACTGCGTTTGAAAGACTGGAGATCATAGGAAGCAGGAAATACAGACAGAGGAAGACAGTTCCAGAGTTGACCAGTTGCATAAATGAAGGACTGGGAGTAACGGTTAACTTTAGCATTTTTCTCTCTGAACCCTCATTTTTCATTAACAAATTAAGCATAATTTTTTGACCGGACTTCAGATAATTAGGTGTACGGTACATGAACTTATATGGTGATAAACATTTTATTACCGTATTTTCCTATTAGTGTCAATTCGGTACTTCATCACACAGATCTTACCTGTCACCTTTTATTACCGGTACTCATCTTTCCTTTTCAAGTGGCTTTCCATTGAGTGACAAGCCAAATTGTTTCCTGTAAACCAGGACTCATTTACAATGCTGGGTTATAACCATATAACCTGCTCATCCGTGTTACCTACATGTCAGCAAGTGGGTTGGCAGGGGATTAGTGCCCTCTTCATAAAACAACTATCGGTAACTCAAAGACAAACAACCACCTCATGGGATTATGGCATCGGTCTACTGATAGATAGATAAACCTCTTAAATCAGGGCTGTACTTTATATTATGCCTTGTGCCAGTGTTTCTGTGTTCAGAGTAGGAGACCCCACAGATTTACACCCCAAGTGTTTTCTTTTCTTCAGTACCTTAACCATGTCGATAGGCTGGAGGCTTAGCCTTTGTAAGGGTGCCTTCTTAACTCCATTTTCTTGATGCAATTAGTTTGTGTGTGTGTGTGTGTGTGGGCTTCAGTATCAATGGGGTGGGGCAGGGTGAGGGAAGAATACAGCTCCAGCACACCACTGGCACAAATACTTAGGCTCAGTAATTCATATCTCACTGGTGATGACTAACAACCTGCAAAGCTGAGGAGCAGACTCTTTCAGCAAAGTATTAGGCAATCAGTTTTTGATAAATTTGCAATTCGCAGTCAGGGAAATTCTGGTGGATTTTTCTAATTAACCCTTAGAAAAAAAAAAAAAAAAAAAAAGCATTCAACTGAGCCACCTAAAATAAACCACAACAGTGCAACGTGTGACCTAAACAGTTCTCTTTAGCTTACAAACTTGAAAAGTCAGTCCCCATATCACACACGCACACCATTACTCAGTAGCCTTACACTTCAGCATCACACTTCAATCATAAAACCATAACTTGAGACGCCATCCAACCATGCAAACCCTCCATTTACCTCCACACAACAGCTAAATACATAGGCTAATACAACACTCAACCCACAACCCGGTGGAACTATCTCAACCTTTACATAAATTATTTTCAGACGATTTGCAGTGTTATAATGAGCAAACAGCCTTGCGTTGCATCAGTATGTATTGCAATGCAAAGATAAATAGCTTTCCTTAATATGCTTAGGATTTTATAATACTTGGTAAAATATACGAAATACAAGAACAGACAAGAGATACGAGAATTCTAAATAGTTTATCTCGACTTTTGGAAATCGTGACATGTCCAAAGATTTAGAATATTTTGAGGTTTTCTCATGCAAAATTAATTCATCGATTCATTTTCATTTGTTGCTTTGTTATATTTTTCATTATGAACATTTCATGCATTACTACTTAAAAGTTCCTTAAGGAAGATCCTACCTGACATCATAAAGTAAACAAATGTTACGGGCCATGGCAGACGGCGAGGTGGCAAAGGCACTACTAAGTGTCTTGGAACGAGTTTCTGCGGCTTCCAGGTCTAGAAGTCCAGTTAGTAGAAACATTTAATATTTAATCATCAAGTTCTCGTGACATGACACCGTCTCCAAGACCGAGGAAAATGTCTTGCTCGGTGGATTAGTTTGTCATCGTGTCATTTCAAGCTTGCTGTACGCACAGTACCATGGAAATGTTATTAAATATTAGATCGTGTTAAATTTGTCTCTGCACATTCCATCATAGGTCTCCAGTAACCAACAAATCTGTTCGTGGCAAATTTACTCTTTAAGCAGCAGAAAGACCTTTCATATTCCTCAGGTTTGTTTTCTGTATTTTTCTTACCATTTTCTGGGTGGTAAATGACCTTTTTCAGCATAATTAACCCCCCTCCCCTGTTATTATCATCACATTCATTAAGCTGTACCTGTGATTGTTTGTTTCCGGGGTAATGGAAGAAAGTAACCATACTCAGAGATGAATTTAGTTTCCCATAT
>JAGKTI010000192.1:24478-37701 GCA_018397915.1 Birgus latro | reverse complement strand
TATACTGGGGTTTTGGGTGAGTGAACAATGCTTATAAACACCTGTATTATTGTGTAAAAAATATAGACTTGTACTACACATAAATTCGTACCAAATAAGTGAAATAAATACGTAATTTAAAGTGGCTTGAATTAGTTAACCTTTCCATAGTTCGTTTTCTTTAGCCAGGTACCCTGAAAAAGAAGGAAAACATAAGGTTGAGTGACACCTTTATCAATATTTCTAACTTCAGGATCGCGATTTCTCTATGAATTTTCAGTGTTTCTCACCAAAAGCGAAGGTTTCAGCAAAAAACAAAAAGTCTGTCGGGACCTGGGGGTAGGCTGGGTAAAAAAACCGGTTGGGACTGGACAGGTTAATGAGAGAGGGCAGCATTTGGAAACTTCCTGTACCGTTGTTTGCAGATGATACTGTATTGTTAAGTGAAGACAAAGGGGAAGTGCAAGGCTTGGTGAATGAGTTTGGAAAAGCGTAAGAAACAGAATCTAAAAGTGAATGCAGGGAAGGGTATAGTTATGGTCTTAGAGAGAAATGAAGTCACTGGATGTACAGTGAGGGTGGATGATGAGGAAATGGAAAATGTGAGTATTGTACAGTAAAACCTCAATAAGTCAACCCTGCAGAAGGTGGAATTTCCGGTAAATCAAACTCTGACAGAGGTGTGACTTAGTGTTTATTCAAAGGGAAAAATTTTAGTTTCTTATATTCCAAGTGCTACTTAGTTTATTATATTCTAAGTGTTACATTTTAGTTTAATTGATTGTACAGTGAAGTAAATAAGGTCAGAACTTTATGTAATTAAGTGACTGTTGTACCTCTCCACCAATGCAACCTCCTATCCTAGTCTAGCCAGTGACATGCACCAAAATGTTTGTATTGTTTATTTTAATTGCTTTATAAATTTTTCTTCAGTTTAGTGTTAATAAACAAGTAATCACCTATAATTTGTGACTATTGGAGGGGGTAATATACTGCAGTTTTTCTGGAGTTCTTTCCAGTTAGTCGCATAATTCAGTAAGTCAAACTACCCTAGAGCCCCATATAGTTCAACTTATGAAGGGTTTACTGTATATTTAAGTACTTTGGTTCTGTGATGGGTAAGGATGGAAGTTTGGAGGGTGAAGTACATGAAAGGGTAGCTACAAGTAAGAAAGGTTGCTGGTTCTTTGAAAGCAGTAATAAGAAACAGGGAAGTAAGCATGGAAGTAAAAAAGTTGCTGCATGACAGTATTGTGATACCAACTCTAATGTATGGAAGTGAAGCTTGGACCTTGTTGGAAGGACACAAGTTAAGAGTGAGAGCAGTGGATATGAGTTACGTATTTGAGAGGGGCATGTGGAGTTTCTGTACATGGAAAGACAGACTGACAAATGAGGAAGTGAAGGAGCGTTGTGGACTGACAAATGAGGAAGTGAAGGAGCGTTGTGGTGTGGATGTGGATGTGATAGCGTTATGAGAAATACATTGAGGTGGTTTGGCCATGTGGAGAGGATGGAGAGTGAGAGACTATTGAGGAGAGTGTATGTGATTGAGATGGAGGTGGGGGAGAGGGAGGCTGATTTCAAAGATGAGATGGAGGGATGGAGTGGAGAGGTATAAAAGAGAGAGGTGTGTGGGCTGGGAGCAGGGCAGTGAAATGGCAGGGGACCAGGCAACATGGAGGCGGTTTGTTTGTAGCCACCCCTTATGGGATTGAGGTGTCTGGCAATAGAACAGAAAGGAGAAAAAAAAAATCACCCTAAGGAGTCGAAATAATTACCTAAATGAACCCAAATGAATAGGGAGAAAAACCAGTGTAGATGACAGCATGCACCTACAGAGTATTCCATGGAAGAACTATTATTAAGAATTATGTATGTTTCAGGATGTGGCTTCACTGTGTTCACAACCTCGCTTAGTTGCTGTATCCAAGACCAAACCCAAGGAAATGATCATCGAGGCGTACAGTGCTGGCCAGCGGCACTTTGGAGAGAATTATGTCCAGGAGTTGGTGGAGAAGGCTAATGATCAGGAGGTGTGTATTGGCCAATACTTGTTGTTGCTGTTGTTGTGGTGGTGGTGGCGGTGGCAGCAGCAGCAACCCCTGAATCTAGTGACCTAATAATATCTGGTCACTTGGGTCAAATGCTCTCTCGAGGGAAGCAGTTTATTACGTACATGTGCCATACAGTATTGTCCTGAATAATATGAGGAGCTGCACAGACTAATGCTGAAAACTGATATAACTGAGGTTAGATTAATGAATTTTGGACACATGCTTTCCCCAGCACACCACACACACAAAATCTGCATTATTTCTCAGCAATGGACCTACTTATCACAAACACTGCACAAGATGAAGTTACTTCCCATACCCATGAGGCTGTATGTGGGCAGTAAATGAAAAGGATGTTCATAGACTGAAACATACAGAAGTGATAATGATTACATCAGTGTATAGTGCATCCTTGAATGCAAGACCTGGGAGAGCTGGGATTGCTATTGAAGAGTCGAGAGGAAGGATGGAGCTGGATTGTATGTGTTGTGATGAGGAGGGGTAGATTGAGATGGTCTGGGCATGGTGAGAGGATGGAGGATGACTGTTGGGTGCAGAAAGTGAGAAGTGTGAACGTCAGGGGTAGGGTTGCAAGAGGCAGAGCAATAAAAGGCCTGGGACGAGGTCATAAAGTGTGATCTTAGGGATCAGAAATGGGAGGCTACCAGAGATTGAGCAGCATGGAGAGCTACCATTAAGTGACCAAGGCCAATGCATGCAAGCATGTTGGAGCAGTTATAAATGATACAGTATGATACATATGGCTCCACAGAGTTCCTCAGTAGAGTGCCTCATATTATTTTGATGATGATGGTCTGTGGCAGAGCTAAAAAAAATAAAAAAATAAATAAATGTCTGTGCACCATTTTCTCCCTTTATTTGTTATGAGTTGTTTGGTGTTACTTGACAGCATAGCCTTACATGTGCCAGTGTTGTTAATCTCTTCAGTCCAGTGATCTATTTTATTGATTTATTCTTTGTTCTTCCAGACAGTTTTATTAATCTGTGGAAAGACTTTAGTGAAGGGGTATGTGAAAGCTGTAGACCTATCTTACCTCTCCATTTTGAAAAGTCACTTCCAAGTGGAATGAAAGCTGTCTGGAGATAGCAAGAATACATTAACACATACAGTTGTACAGTACATAGTCAGATTGAAGGAGTTTGAGATGAGTGTTATTAGTTTTGATGTCATTATAGATAAAGCTGGCTACTGATGGCTATTTTCCCGGTTTATGTTGTAATTAGGCTGATTTTTCCATCCCTAGATTAAACAATTTGCCAACTTACTGTATGAGAATGAAATTTATAGTCTTATCCTCAGTTGCACAGCAGTAAGCAAAAGTTTGCCAACAGTGCTCTGCAAGATTTGTGTCCTGCCTTCTTTGTTTTTCATTTTCCCACAAATAATGGAGAGTGGGGAAAGCCCCAGGAATTGATGGAGTTTGTGGTGAAATGCTGAAGCATGGGGGAGAGATAGCAGTAGAATGGATAAGGAAGATGCCCAGATTGGCCTGGGAGGAAGGTAGAGTCCTGGAAGATTGGAAGTCATGTATAATTATTCCCCTGTACAAAGGAAAAGGGGAAAAAGAAGTGTGTGGTCATCATAGGCACATTTTGTTATCTTAGTGTAACAGGAAAATTATATGGTAGGATACTTACTGACAGAGTTAGGAAAATAACAGAGAAATTAGTTGGAGAAGAGCAGGGAGGTTTTATTAGGAAGGGAAGAGATTGTGTAGATCAGATGTTCCTAGGTCTTTAATGTAAAAGTTTCAAGAGAAGGAAAAGAAGTTGTATGCAGTCTTCATGGATTTAGAGAAAACGTATGACAGGATGGATAGACAAGGAATGTGGAAAATATTAAAAACACATGGAGTAAATGGTAAGTTGTTGAGTGCTGTGAAGAGTACACAAGAGGGTGCTGAGGCTGCAGTGTGTGTGGATGGTGAACCAAGTGAATTTTCTATTTCAGTATTGTGAAACAGGAATGTGTCATGTCTCCATAGTTGCTCAGTCTGTACATGGATGGATTTACAAAAGAGATACAAGATAGGGCAGTGGATGTTAGTGCAGCCCAAGTGAGAGAGAACAGCATTTGGAAACTCCCTGTTCTATTGTTTGCAAGTGATACTGTATTGTTAAATGAAGATGAAGGCAAACTTCAAAGCTTGGAGAATGAGTTTGGGAGCATGTCTATGAAATGAAATCTAAAGGTGAATGTAGAGAAGAGTAAGTTATGATCTCCGAGAGAAATGAAGTCACTGAAAGTACAATGAGGTTGGATGATGAGGAAATGGAAAATTGAGTGTGTTTAAATACATAGGTAGTGTGATGAGTAAGGATGGACGTTTGGAGGATGAAATGCTTGAAAGTGTACAAGGAAGAAAGGTTGCTGGTTCCTTGAAAGCATTGATAAGAAACAAGGAAGTGAGCATGGAAGTAAAAAAGTTGCTGAATGGCAGTATTGTGATAGCAACTCTAAGGAAATGAAGCTTGGACCTTGTTAGGACACAAGTCAAGAGTGAGAGCAGTGGAAATGAGTTATTTGAGAGGAGCATGTGGAGTTACTTGGAGAGACAGACTGACAAATGAGGAAGTGAAGGGGCGTTGCAGTGTGGATGTGGATGTGATAGAAAGCATTAGGAGAAGTACATTGAGGTGGTTTGGCCATGTGGAGAGGATGGAGAGTGAGAGACTAACAAGGAGAGTGTATGTAAGTGACGTGGAGTGGGGCAGAGGGAGGGGTAGGCCAAGGATGAGATGGAGGGATGGAGTGGAGAGGTATATGAGAGAGGGGTGTGTGAGTTGGGAGTAGGGCAGTGAAATGGCAGGGGACAGGGTGACATGGAGGTGATTTGTTTGTGGCCACCCCTTACGAGATTATGGCGTCTGGCAAGAGATAGATAGTTTTCCTTCTCATTCTCATATATTAAGTGTTCAATACAGTATTACTATCACACAAATAGTTAATGGTAGAGAAGTGTTAATTTAAATAATATTAAGTTTATTCAGTTATGCAACCAAGGATACCCCAGTTATCATTATTATTACCAGTATTATTAACACCTGGTGAACTTTTGCTCATGGCTGTATACAAAACCTCCATGTGACGTATCTGAACAAGCAAAGCATACAGTATGTGGGATTCACAAGTCACTTTAGGTGCTGGAGAGGGGCACCTTCTTCAGATGGCACTGATAATATTGGGTGGCTTCATTGCTCTTTTATACAGATACCTCTTGCCTCATCCCCTGTCCTCTGAAAGGGGGATAGTGGACAGGAGGAGGGGGGCAGCTTCAGCCTGAAAAGTTTGCTGGATTCATATTCAGGTGAATCTGGTGCAGTGACCATAAGTTCACTTTACCATGCCATATTACCACAGCATAGAACTTCCACTTCTTTCATTAATGCTGAACTGTAACGAGAGATGAAGGGGAAAATATGGTGCAAGTCATGAAAAAGTGTTATGATAATAATGTACTGTACTTCTGTATCATATTCTGCCATTGACAAGAAGGAAATACTGTAAGCTAAAAAAATGGAAATCTCTTGCCAAATTAAGGTGGATGGGCTGTAATCAGTCCATTTTATATAAGTTTTAATCCATCTAGCTCTGTGTCATGCAGATGCTTTGTTCCCTCCCATGAGCTGCTTCACAAGGATTTGGTCATGAGAGGAATCTCAAGGTTGATTTATTCAAACACATCTCTAATGCTTTCTTGACCAGTGTGTGACAAGTTACTTGAGAGGAGGCATGAATGTGTGTGTGTGTGTGTAGTATACAGTGCAGTATTGCACTTTGTTCTCATAATATGCCATTGTCCTGTTTCAGTTACTGGCTGAATGTCCTGACATCAAATGGCACATGATTGGTCCTGTCCAGAGAAACAAAGTTAAGAAAGTAAGGTTTTTGTATTAATAATGTGTTAATATTTTTGAAGTGTTGAACTGTGCAGTAATATTTTGTACATTTCAGGTAGTACATTATGGTAAAAATCTACAGATTAAATTATATTGCATTTTACTATCAGGTAGGATTTATTTACTGTAGTTTTTGCATCAGAACTATATGCTGTCCACTTTTCTTGGCCTGATATCGCCATTCCTTCACTGTATCTGGATTGCTGAGCTGCAACACTAGAATATGGTGCTACTCACAAAACAGTGCTATGGGAAGGATGTATAGGCATAGGACAGTATATCATTGTAGTCTGTCACTGAGCAACAGGAAACAGGCTCCAAAAGGACAAACATCTCTCCCAAGCTAAGGTGGAAAAACTATAGCCTGCAAAGAGATGGATGTTGCATTGGAAATTTAACAGATCTTTGCAGCTCCTATCTCCCATGGGTCTTCCATTGTGAAAACGTATTGTTGGTGGGAACAGAAATCATAAGGACCCGACTTCTTGGGGAAGATGGGAATAAACTTCTCTGTTGGAAGTGCATATATACTAAAATAAGGTACATATATAGGGAGTAGATTGTTGCACCATTCACACAGAATGGTACTCCCAAAGTTAATGGAATGCTGAAGACAGGGAGCACTGGAGCTCCCATTTCATCAACCCTCAGTACTGGCTTCTGACCCTCTCCCATTGCTAAACTTTTTCACTGTTCCTGTAACACAGAGAGCAGGCCAGCATACTCTCCTGTACAGTTTCCTCAAACTGTCAACACCACGCTCCACGCACATTACACACCACAACTCCTTGTCCAAAAATGACCCCAACACCCAACCTCAAAGTCCTGTGGGGGGAGGGGACTGTAAAAACACCCACCATCCACTCTTCTCCCTGTGACAGCCAAGTGAGATGCATGGAACCATTGTCTGACTCACTTCATTTTCATTTCTGCAACATTTGTGGCATTCCTGTAGTTTTCTCTTTAGTGGACACCACCTCTTTTCCTCTAAACCTCACATTCTCTTCGGCACTGAGACTCAGCTGTCTGAGGCGACTGATAGCAAAACCTTCTCTGTATCCTCCTGCTTTCTCTGTACTCACTTCAGAACCAAAGGTGGCTGCTGTGTTAATGTACTCAGCATCTTGCCCTCATGATCCTGAACTTGAATCTTCTGAATTCTCTACTTTCTGGCTTTGGCTATCCTGTAATTCTCTTACTAAATATATCTGTGCTATGTAGCTTATCCCCTAATTCTACTGACTATGAAAAATTCTTTGACTGTCCTACTTCTAAGATGGAACACATTCTATCCATTTCTGCTTTCTCTGAAATCTCCATTATAGGTGATTTCAATGTTCACCACCACCTTTGGCTCTCCTCTCCTTCCACTGATTCACCCGATGAACAATCCTACATCTTTTCTATCCTTAATAGCATGGAGCAGCTTGTACAGCACCCTACCCACATCCTTGCCTGCTTTGGAGAGAGTTTCAACATACTTGACCATTTCCTTCTCTAATCCTTGCCCTTACACTGTTAATTTTTTCTCTTCATTGGTCTTCTCCAAACACAACCTTAACACCTAAACCTGTCCTGTTGCTCCAGTAAGGCCTGTGGACTCTACTAAGAGGCAGCAGCTGCTGATTGGAATGCCCTCAGGCAGTACTTTGGTTTTCCCTGGGATCAGTATTATCACCTGCCATTACCAAGGCAGAGTGACAATGTTTTTGCCTTCGTCTGTGTGTGTGTGTGTGTGTGTGATGAATAGTTTCAGCTATCAACATGAAACCTTCAGGGTATCAAGTTATGGCCAAATTCTTGGACGAGTTCGAAAATGAGCAGTCAGGGTCAAGGTCAAGGTTACCAAAATGGCTGCCAAAGGTCAACAAGTTTTTATTGCCTGCCTTTAGCACCATGAAATTTCATGAACAGCTCAAGCTATCAACACGAAACCTTCAGGGTATCAAGATATGACCAAAATCTTGGATGAGTTTGAAAATGGGCAGTCTGGATCAAGGGCAAGGTCACCAGAATTGCTGCCAAAGGTTAACTAGTTTTCATCACCTGCCCTTGGCACCATTTTATCTCATGAATGGCTTGAGCTATCAACATGAAACCTTGTTGGTGTCAAGATATTATCACCCACCTTTAGCACCATTATATTTCATGAACGACTTGAGCTACCAGTATGAAACCCTCAGGGTATCAAGAGCTGTATTCTTAAAAATAATCCCTTCCCTAAACTTTCCCCTTCCATCGAAGGAATTTTGTTTTCCATCGGTATCCAAACAGATTCCCTTGGAAGAGAAGGGAAAATGTTCGTCCTGGTATCCCCGTACTAAAACGACTCATCCTGCTGATATTTGGTATGGTGGAATGTTAGATTTATAAACTAATACATCAAAGCATGCATATCTTGTGCTGGATAATGGAAGCACAACACTTGAGATGTGGAAGGTCACCACCAGATCCATACTGTTGGTTTGTATTCAGCCATAAATTCCATTGTGGCCAACAGTGCAGTGGTGTTCACTCAAGACAATGTTTTGATAATAAATTATACATGAGGAATATTATAAGTGTAAGAATAACTTGTTAACGTCTGTCTCATGTACTCGCATAGTGGTGCTCACTTGTTTTTTTTTTTCCAGCTGGAAGACATGAGCTGAACCAATTTTGCGCTTTATGCCAGATTTTCTTTTCGATGCAAATTAAAAAGCAAAATATTGCTTGAAAAAAAATTGTTGTGTGACCCTGGCCATAATGTAAAAGATTTGTCAGTGTCATATCATATAGGACTGGATGAATATCAGAGGTAGTACGTCATCTGGTCTGTTTATGTCTGGCTGAATGGATAACTTTTAAATAGATACAAATAGCACTTAAAAATAAGTATAACATTGTAAATCATATTAATAATATTGTGAAGTACCTTTTGTCGACATTTTAAATACATTTAAGACAATAAACTACATAAGAACGCACAAAAATTACGAAGGAATTTTTGAAGAGATGGGTCAAATAATTTTGTCAAGGTCCAATAATTTTGGTGGCTCTAAGGGAAGACCTTGCTGTTCGAGCAGCTAGGATTTATAAAAAAAAAATACTAGTACAGGATATGGCCAAAATCTTTTTCTTTTGGCCCTCCTGGGGGTGGCACCACCCCCTAGCCCTCCCCAGGGGTGGCACCTTCTGGCCCCCCCAAGGAGGGGCGCTGTCATTCCCTCCAGCCCCCTCGGGGGTGGCACCGCCCCTGGACCCCCTGGGGGGTGGTGCTGCTCCCTGCCCCCCAGCCCCCCCAGGGGGGCACCAGCCCCCGGCCTCCCCTGGGAGGGTCATGCATGTAACTTGTCCAACAGTATATTCTAAAGGGCGGTTAGCATTTGGCTCCTGAATGCTGTTCTTTCATTACATCTGTGACTAAGAATGATCTGAATGTGCCTTGCACATTGTGGAGGTTTCTCTCTTGGGCACTAAAGCATACATTCCATTTCTTATCCTGTGACTATTGCAAAAAAAAAAAAACATGGTTTAATCACACTTGTTCTAATGCTGTCCACAACAAGGAGAGGGCCTACAAAAGGTACCAGAACCAACCCATCCCTGAATCTCATCTCTTTTATGTCTCTGCCTGGAACCTTGCCAAGTTTGTTCTTCGCTTTGCTAAAAATAATTTCATTCATACTAAATGTGAGTGCGTTTATGTACTTGGGTAGTGTGATGAGTAAGGATGGAAGTTTAGAGGGTGAAGTGCTTGAAGGGGTACAACAAGGAAGAAAGGATGCTGGTTCCTTGCAAGCAGTGATGAGAAACAGGGATGTGAGCATGGAAGTGAAAAAGGTACTACATGACAGTATTGTGATACCAGCTCTAACATATGGAAGTGAGGCTTGGACCTTGTTGGAGGGACAGAAGTCGAGAGATCAGTGGAAATGAGTTATTTGAGAGAAGCATGTGGAGTTACATGGAGAGACAGACTGACAGATGAGGAAGTGAAGGAGCATTGTGGTGTGGATGTGGATGTAATAGGAAGTGTAAGGAGAAATACACTGAGGTGGTTTGGCCACGTGGAGAGGATGGAGAGTGAGAGACTGACGAGGAGAGTGTATGTGAGTGAGCTGGAGGGGGGGGAGGGAGGGGGAGGCCAAGGACAAGATTGAGGGATGGAGTGGAGAGGTATATGAGAGAAAGGGGTGTGAGCTGGGAGCAGGGCAATGAAATGGCAGGGGACAGGGCGACATGGAGGCGATTTGTTTGTGGCCACCCCTTACGGGATTAAGGCATCTGGCATTAGATAGATAGATAGACTAAATGCTAACTTTGTAACTCAAATTCTTCCTGCTTCTTGTGGCACCTTGCCAAAAACCTTTATAACAGCTTTATTTCATCATCCTTCCTCCACTTTTCCACTCTGACAGCTTTGTAGCTGTTCTTCTATTGATAAAGCAGAACTCTTCTCAGACATTCTCCTCCAGTTCCACCTTAGACAATGCCAATGCAGTTCCTCCATCACTTCCTCCTTCTGACTTCCTCGTGGCTGACATTAAAATTTCTTCAGTTGATGTGTTTGCTGATATCACCGGCCTCAATACTGTCAAGGCATATTGATGGGGTTCTCTCCCTGTTGTCCTCAAGAACTGTGTTTCTTTGCTTGCACCTGCCCAGGCAAACTCTTTCACCTTTGTCTGTCAGATTGTACCTTTCCTTCTTGCCGAAAGTTTGCACTCATTCAACCTGTCCCAAAGAAGGGTGACCATTCCCAGTCCTCTAACTGTTGCTCAGTTGTTTTGACATCCTGTATTTTTAAAGTTTTGAATCTTCTTTAAAAAATTAAAATTAAAGCACCTTTCCTATCAAAACCTTCTTTCCAATTGTCAGTATGGGTTCTGCCAGAGACACTCCACTGGCAATCTTCTCACCTTCCTTTCAGACTCCTGTTCTTCCTCCTTTCGGGACTTTGGCGAAAGCTTTGCCATTGCACTTAACATCTCAAAGGGTTTTAATAGAGTTGACATAAATCTTTAATTTCCAGACAGCCCTCTTACAGTTTCTATCCATCTGTCTGTGCCTTCATCTCTAGTGCCCTGTCTGGTCATTATATAGTTGCTGTTGTAGACGGCCACCATTCTTCTTCAAGACCTATTAGTAGTCGTGTTCCTCAGGGCTCTGTCCTGTCACCAGCTTTCTTCCTTTTATTCATCAATGACTTAAGCTGTACATCTAACCCTATTTACTCATATGATGATGACTCTACCCTTATCCTTTCCATCTGCTTCTTTCAGCATCCATTGCAGTAATTACTTCAACAAACAGGGGATGAGGCTGTGGCACACTTAATTTCTCACTTGCCTTATATCTCTGATTGGGATAAAAGTAATTTTTGTTGTTTTTAAACCATCAGAGATTCAGTTCTTACATCTTTTGACCCATCAGAGTCCACCACAGGAGTATCCTCTAAGATTTTACAGGATGCACCTAAATTCTGCATCGTCTTTGAGCATACTTGGGGTTTCATTCTCTCAGGATTTATCTTGGAGAGGTCATATTACCTCTCTTGTAAAATCTGCTTCCAAGAGATTGTGTGTGCTAATCCAACTCCATGCAATCTTTACCCCTGCACAGGTGTTGACTTTATACTCAGGTTTTATCTGCCCCAGTGTAGAGTGCAACTTTGAGGTGAGGAGACTGTAGCACCAGTCGAGCAGGGCAGTACTCCCAAGGTGGATGGAAAGCTGATGACAGGGAGAGCTGGAGCTCCCGTTTCATCAGCCCTCAGGACTTGTTCCTGACCATCCTCCTTTGCTGAACTTTTTCAGTGTCTCAGTTACACAGAGAGTAGACCAGCATGCTCTCCAATACAAGTTTCTCTAACTGTCAACACCAAACTACATACACGCTACACACTACACTTCCTTTTCAAAAATATCTTCGAAAATGGCGCACAAAAATCATGCCTCGGAGCCCCCAGGGGGGGGGGACTATAAATGCCCCCACCATCCGCCCCTCTCCTGGTGACGACTCAAAGAGCTGCCTGGAACCACTGTCTGACTCACTCCTTCTTCATTTCTGTAACATTCGCGGCCTTTCCTCTAACTTTCACGCTGTCGAGCACCACCTCTTCTCCTCTAAACCTCACCTTCTCTTTCTCACTGAGACTCAGCTGTCTGAGGCAACTGACAGCAAACCCTTTTCTGTATCCTCCTACTTTCTCTATTCTCGTTTCAAAGCCAAAGGTGGCTGTTGCGTATATGTACGCAACGATCTATCTTGCTCTCGTGTTCCTGAACTTGATTCTTCTGAATTCTCTACTCTCTGGCTTCGGCTTTCCTGTCATTCTCTGACTAAATATATCTGTGCTGTTTACTTATCTCCTAATTCTACTGACTATCAAAAATTCTTTGACTATCTTACTTCTACGATGGAACACATTCTATCCATTTCTCCTTTCTCTGAAATCTCCATTCTAGGAGATTTCAATGTTCACCACCACCTTTGGCTCTCCTCTCCTTTCACTGATCCACCTGGTGAACAAGCCTACATCTTTTCTATCCTTAATGACCTAGAGCAGCTTGTACAGCACCCTACCCGTATCCCTGACCGCCTTGGAGAGAGTTCCAACATACTTGACCTTTTCCTAACAACTAATCCTTCTGCTTACACTGTTCATCTTTTCTCTCCGTTGGGCTCCTCCGATCATAATCTTATTACCTTAACATGTCCAATCGCTCCAGTACGGCCTGTGGACCCTCCAAAGAAACGCCGCCTGTGGCACTTTGGAGCTGCAGATTGGGAGGCCCTCAGGCAGTACTTCTTTGATTTTCCATGGAATGATTATTGCTTCCTTGGCCGGGAGCCATCTGAGTGTGCCTTGCGCGTTACGGAGGTTATTCTCTCGGGCATGGAAGCATACATTCCTTTCTCATATCCTCTGACTAATGCAAGAAAGCCTTGGTTTAATCACGCTTGTTCTAATGCTGTCCGCAACAAGGAGAGGGCCTATAAGAGGTACCGGAGCCAACCCACCCCTGAATCACACCTTTTATATATTTCTGCCCGGAATCGTGCTAAGTCTGTTCTTCGCTCTGCTAAAAACAATTTCATCCGTGCTAAATGTTCCCAACTCTCCAACTCGAATTCTTCTCGCTCCTTCTGGCACCTTGCCAAAAACCTTTCTAACAACTTTACCTCATCATCCTTCCCTCCTCTTTTCTACTCTGATGGCTCTGTAGCTATTTCTTCTACTGATAAAGCAGATCTCTTTGCTCAGACTTTCTCCTCCAATTC
>JAGKTI010000192.1:0-21480 GCA_018397915.1 Birgus latro | reverse complement strand
CATTAAAATTTCTTCAGCTGATGTATTTTCTGCCATCACTGGCCTCAATATTAACAAGGCATATGGGCCTGATGGAGTCCCTCCTGTTGTCCTCAAAAACTGTGCTTCTGTGCTTACACCCTGCCTAGGTAAACTCTTTCGCCTTTGTCTCTCAACTTGTACCTTTCCTTCTTGCTGGAAGTTTGCTCTCATTCAGCCAGTCCCAAAGAAGGGTGACCATTCCCAACCCTCTAACTATCGTCCAATTGCTTTAACATCCTGTGTATCAAAAGTTTTCGAATCAGTTCTTAACAGAAAAATTTTAAAGCATCTTTCCTGTCACAACCTTCTTTCTGATCGTCAGTATGGGTTCCGTCAGGGACGCTCCACTGGCGATCTTCTCACCTACCTTTCAGACTCCTGGTCATCCTCCTTTCGGGACTTTGGCGAAAGCTTTGCCATTGCACTTGACATCTCAAAGGCTTTCGATCGAGTCTGGCATAAATCTTTGATTTCCAAACTGCCCTCTTACGGTTTCTATCCTTCTATCTGTGCCTTCATCTCTAGCTTCCTTTCTGGTCGTTCTATAGCTGCTGTTGTAGACGGCCATCGTTCTTCTCCTAGACCTATCAACAGTGGTGTTCCTCAGGGCTCTGTCCTATCACCAACTCTCTTTCTTTTATTCATCAATGACCTTCTAAGCTGTACATCTAACCCTATCCACTCATATGCTGATGATTCCACCCTTCACCTTTCCATTCGATTTCCGCAACGTCCATCTCAGCAGTTACTTCAGCAAACAAGGGATGAGGCTATGGCACACCTAATGTCTGACTTGGCTCATATCTCTGATTGGGGTAAAAATAATCTTGTTATTTTTAATGCATCAAAAACTCAGTTCTTACACTTATCAACCCGACAAAATCTTCCTCAGGATTACCCACTAATGTTTAATAATGTCCAGCTCGGTGTGCTAAGCCGATTCCAAACTTTCTTTACCTCTGCACAGTTGTTGACCTTGTACACGGGTTTTATTCGCCCATGTATGGAGTACAACTCTCATGTGTGGGGAGGCTCCCCACATGCGGTTCTTCTCAATAAGGTGGAGTCAAAGGCTTTTCGTCTCATTAACTCTCCTCCTCTTACTGATTCCCTTCAACCTTTGTCTCTTCGCCGCACTGTTGCTTCTTTATCTCTCTTCTACTGCTACTTCAATGGTCACTGTTCCTCTGAACTGTCTGCTTGCATCCCTCCACTTCTACGACGGGCACGTAGTACCCATCTAGGAACAAACTCTCATCCCTTTTCTGTCCAACTCTAATGCAAGAGTTAACCGTTACTCCCAGTCCTTCATTTATGCAACTGGTCAACTCTGGAACTGTCTCCCTTTGTCTGTATTCCCTGCTTCCTATGATCTCCAATCTTTCAAACGCAGTGTGTCCAGGCATCTCGAAATGAATGGATCTTGAATTTGGCTCTCGTTTGTATTGTTTTTACTTTTTCTTGGAAGGAACAGTATGTGGGCCCATGGCCCTTGGTTCCTTCTTCCTTTCATAAAAAAAAAAAACAGTACTAATAAGCTGTATAATCCTGATGGGGTCCCTCCTGTTCTTCTAAAGAACTGTGTTTGTGTACTGACACCTTGCTGAGGCAACCTCATTTGCCTTTGTTTGTCAACTGGCATCTTACATTCATAACCCCTAAAGACCGCAAATAGTCAACCCTGCCAACCCCCGGAACTTCAAAAAGGGTTTGATTTTACAACTTTCACCAAGGTAAATTTTGGTCTTATAGAATTAAAGAGCTTTGATTTACTATCTATCTATCTGTCTATTGCCAGATGCCTCAATCCCCCACGGGGTGGCCACAAACAAATCGCCTCCATGTTGCTCTATCCCCTGCCATTTCACTACCCTACTCCCAACTCACACCCCCCTTCTCTCATGCACCTCTCCACTCCATCCCTTCATCTCATCCTCGGCCTCCCCCTCCCTCTCCCCCCCCTCCACCTCACTCACATACACTCTCCTCGTCAGTCTTTCACTCTCCATCCTCTCCACATGCCCAAACCACATTAATTTGTTTCTCCTAACGCTTCCTATCACGTCCACATCCACACCACAACGCTCCTTCACTTCCTCATTTGTTAGTCTGTCTCTCCATGTGACTCCACATGCTTCTCTCAAGTAACTCATTTCCACTGCTCTCACTCTTGACTTCTGTCCATCCAACAGCGTCCAAGCTTCGCTTCCATATTTTTTTTTTTTTTTTTTTTTTATGTGTCCGACTCTGGGCATAGGCTTCACAGCCTGCTATCAAGGCCCAGTCGTCCTCCTACAATCTACATGTCACCGCTTCGGCGCTTAACACCCACCGTCCATATTGAATACATGCTAGGGCTGTCTCATACAGGACTGGTGTATTGGTATTAGCGGGGTCATTTTTACGACATGTCGGCGGGTCTTCTGGTAGATCAGTAAAGCCTGATTTAATGAAATTCAAATCCTTAAACTGTCCGCTGCACCAGCGAGGATTCGAACCTGGGTCCCACGGGACCGCAAGCCAACTCTCTACCGATCGAGCTACCGCCTCCCCTATATATTAGAGTTGGTATCACAATACTGTCATGTAGCAACTTTTTCACTTCCATGCTCACTTCCCTGTTTCTTATCACTGCTTTCAATGAACCAGCAACCTTCCTTCCCTGCTGCACCCTTTCAAGCACTTCACCCTCCAGACTTCCATCCTTACTCATCACACTACCCAAGTACTTAAATGCACTCACATTCTCCATATCCTCCCCATCCAATCTCACTGTACATTCACTGGCTTCACGTCTCTCGAAGACCATCACTTTATTCTTCCCTACATTCACCTTTAGATTCCGTTTCTTACACACTCTCCCAGACTCATCTACCAAGCCTTGCAGCTCCCCTTCATCTTCACTCAACAACACATCATCTGCAAACAACAGTACAGGGAGTTTCCAAACACTCCCCTCTCTCACTAGGGCCACTCCAACATCCACTGCCCGACCTTGTATCTCTTTTATAACCCCATCCAAGTACAGACTGAACAACCATGGAGACATGACACATCCTTGTTTCAATCCAACCTTCAAATGGAAAGATTCACTCAGTTTGCCATCCACACGCACTGCAGCCTTAGCACCCTTCACTGCCTTCAACAACTTCTCATCCACTCCATATATTCTTAATACTTTCCACAATCCTTGTCTATCCATCCTGTCATCTGCTTTCTCTAAATCCATGAAGGCTGCATACAACTTCTTTCCCTTCTCTAGAAACTTTTCCAATAAAGATCGAAGAATGAATATCTGGTCTACACTGCCTCTTCCCTTCCTAAAACCTCCCTGTTCTTCTCCAACTAATTCCTCTGTTACTTCCCTAACTCTGTCAGACAGAATAAGTATCCTACCATATACTTTTCCTATTACACTGAGAAGGCAAATGCCCCTATGATTACCACACACTTCTTTTTCTCCTTTTCCTTTGTACAGAGGAATAATTACACCCGACTTCCAATCCTCCGGGACTCTACCTTCCTCCCAGGCCAATCTGCACATCTTCCATATCCATTCTATTACTATCTCTGCCCCATGCTTCAGCATTTCACCACACACTCCATCAATTCCTGGGGCTTTCCTCATTTTAATTTTCTTCACTGATTCCATAACTTCCATCCTACTGATTTCTTCCTCTCTTCTCACAGCCCTCCTTCTCCCTGCCATTCCCCAGCCACTTATACTTGCATTACTTTCATTCTCTATGTTCAACAGTTCGCTAAAGTGTTCTCTCCATCTGTTCACTTTTTCTCCCTTCTCCATTAGTAATCTACCATTTTTATCTTTCACACCCCCACTAACTTCGGTGGCACCCTGTCTAGCTCTCTTTACCTCTTTCCAGAACATTTTCTTACTTTGTACTCAAATTCTTTCCAAATTCCTCATCCACTCTCTGCTTACTCTTACTAATCTTTTCATCTCTCTCCTCCTCTCTACATATAACTCTCTCATCCGTGTCTCAGCTTCTTTGATGCCCCTGTTCCTCATCCACTTATTATATGCTTTCTTCTTTTGTGCCACAGCCTTTCTCACCTCTTTTGTTCACCATGCTGTTCCCTGAACCCTCTTTCATCTTCTCTTCACCCCACATAGCACCTCACATGCTGCAAAGATTTCTTCTGTGATTTTTTCTTTTTTTTAATGCAAGGGCCATGGGCCCGCATACTGTTCCTTCCAAGAAAAAGTAAAAACAATACAAAAGAAAGCCAAATTCAAGATCCATTCATTTTGAGATGCCTGGACACACTGCGTTTGAAAGATTGGAGATCATAGGAAGCAAGGAATACAGACAGAGGGAGACAGTTCCAGAGTTGCCCAGTTGCATAAATGAAGGACTGGGAGTAACGGTTAACTCTTGCATTAGAGAGTTGGACAAAAAAGGGATGAGAGTTTGTTGCTAGACGGGTACTACGTTCCCGTCGTAGAAGTGGAGGGATGCAAGCAGACAGTTCAGAGGAACAATGACCATTGAAGTAGCGGTAGAAGAGAGATAAAGAAGCAACAGTGCGGCGAAGAGACAAAGGTTGAAGGGAATCAGTAAGAGGAGGAGAGTTAATGAGACGAAAAGCCTTTGACTCCACCCTATTGAGAAGAACCGCATGTGGGGAGCCTCCCCACACATGAGAGTTGTACTCCATACACGGGCGAATAAAACCCGTGTACAAGGTCAACATCTGTGCAGGGGTAAAGAAAGCTCGGAGTCGGGCCAGCACACCTAATCTCTTGGAAGCAGATTTCACAAGAGATGTAAAATGTTCTTTCCAAGACAAATCCCGAGAGAATGAAACCCCTAGCATGTTCAAGGATGATGCAGGACCGAGCTGGACATTATTAAACATTAGTGGGTAATCCTGAGGAAGATTTTGTCGGGTTGATAAGCGTAAGAACTGAGTTTTTGATGCATTAAAAATAACAAGATTATTTTTACCCCAATCAGAGATATGAGCCAAGTCAGACATTAGGTGTGCCATAGCCTCATCCCTTGTTTGCTGAAGTAACTGCTGAGATGGACGTAGTGGAAATCGAATGGAAAGGTGAAGGGTGGAATCATCAGCATATGAGTGGATAGGGTTAGATGTACAGCTTAGAAGGTCATTGATGAATAAAAGAGAGTTGGTGATAGGACAGAGCCCTGAGGAACACCACTGTTGATAGGTCTAGGAGAAGAACGATGGCCGTCTACAACAGCAGCTATAGAACGACCAGAAAGGAAGCTAGAGATGAAGGCACAGATAGGATAGAAACCGTAAGAGGGCAGTTTGGAAATCAAAGATTTATGCCAGACTCGATCGAAAGCCTTTGAGATGTCAAGTGCAATGGCAAAGCTTTCGCCAAAGTCCCGAAAGGAGGATGACCAGGAGTCTGAAAGGTAGGTGAGAAGATCGCCAGTGGAGCGTCCCTGACGGAACCCATACTGACGATCAGAAAGAAGGTTGTGACAGGAAAGATGCTTTAAAATTTTTCTGTTAAGAACTGATTCGAAAACTTTTGATATACAGGATGTTAAAGCAAATGGATGATAGTTAGAGGGTTGGGAATGGTCACCCTTCTTTGGGACTGGCTGAATGAGAGCAAACTTGCAGCAAGAAGGAAAGGTACAAGTTGAGAGACAAAGGCGAAAGAGTTTACCTAGGCAGGGTGTAAGCACAGAAGCACAGTTTTTGAGGACAACAGGAGGGACTCCATCAGGCCCATATGCATTGTTAATATTGAGGCCAGTGATGGCAGAAAATACATCAGCTGAAGAAATTTTAATGTCAGTCATGAGGAAGTCAGAGGGGGGAAGTGATGGAGGAACAGCACCTGAATCGTCTAAGGTAGAATTGGAGGAGAAAGTCTGAGCAAAGAGATCTGCTTTATCAGTAGAAGAAATAGCTACAGAGCCATCAGAGTAGAAAAGAGGAGGGAAGGATGATGAGGTAAAGTTGTTAGAAAGGTTTTTGGCAAGGTGCCAAATGGAGCGAGAAGAATTCGAGTTGGAGAGTTGGGAACATTTAGCACGGATGAAATTATTTTTAGCAGAGCGAAGAACAGACTTAGCACGATTCCGGGCAGAAATATAAAAAAGATGTGATTCAGGGGTGGGTTGGCTCCGGTACCTTTTAAAGGCCCTCTCTCTGTTGCGGACAGTATTAGAACAAGCGTGAATAAACCAAGGCTTTCTTGCATTAGTCAGAGGATAAGAAAAAGGAATGTATGCTTCCATGCCCGAGAGAATAACCTCCATAATGCGCAGGGCACACTCAGACGGCTTCCGGCCATGGAAGCAATAATCATTCCAAGGAAAATCAAAGAAGTACTGCCTGAGGGCCTCCCAATCTGCAGCGCCAAAGTCCCACAGGCGGCGTTTCTTTGGAGGGTCCACAGGCTTTACTGGAGCAATAGGACAGGTTAAGGTAATAAGGTTATGATCGGAGGAGCCCAACGGAGAGAAAAGATTAACAGTGTAAGCAGAAGGATTAGTTGTCAGGAAAAGGTCAAGTATGTTGGAACTCTCTCCAAGGCAGTCAGGGATATGGGTAGGGTGCTGTACAAGCTGCTCTAGGTCATTAAGGATAGAAAAGATGTAGGCTTGTTCACCAGGTGGATCAGTGAAAGGAGAGGAGAGCCAAAGGTGGTGGTGAACATTGAAATCTCCTAGAATGGAGATTTCAGAGAAAGGAGAAATGGATAGAATGTTTTCCATCGTAGAAGTAAGATAGTCAAAGAATTTTTGATAGTTGGTAGAATTAGGAGATAAGTAAACAGCACAGATATATTTAGTCAGAGAATGACAGGAAAGCCGAAGCCAGAGAGTAGAGAATTCGGAAGAATCAAGAAACACGAGAGCAAGATAGATCGTTGCGTACATATACACAACAGCCACCTTTGGCTTTGAAATGAGAATAGAGAAAGTAGGAGGATACAGAAAAGGGTTTGCTGTCAGTTGTCTCAGACATCTGAGTCTCAGAAAGAAAGAGAAGGTGAGGTTTAGAGGAGAAGAGGTGGTGCTCAACAGAGCGAAAGTTAGAGGAAAGGCCGCGAATGTTACAGAAATGAAGAAGGAGTGAGTCAGACAGTGGTTCCAGGCAGCTCCAAGAGTCGTCACCGGGAGAGGGGCGGATGGTGAGGGCATTTATGGTCCCCCCCCCTGGGGTCTCCGAGGCATGGTTATCATTAGCCATTTTTTTGGATTTTTTTAAAAGGAAGTGTAGTGTGTAGCGTGTATGTAGTTTGGTGTTGACAGTTAGAGAAACTTGTATTGGAGAGCATGCTGGTCTACTCTCTGTGTTACTGAGACACTGAAAAAGTTCAGCAAAGGGGGATGGTCAGGTACAAGTCCTGAGGGCTGATGAAACGGGAGCTCCAGCTCTCCCTGTCAACAGCTTTCCATCCTCCTTGGGAGTACTGCCCTGCTCGAACATCTTGCACACACCTTCCACGTCCCCCAATCGCTCCTCCACTTCCCTTTTATATTCAGCCTTTATTCCATCCTCTTGTAACTTTTCTACCCTCCTTGTAAGAAGTACACACCTGAAAATTTATATTTCACACTCATATGTCTAATGGTTACCGTGCTATCAGCCATCAATGATAAAACAAAAAAAGTCACCCCTTGTGATAATGGTAATAGGAAAATTTTGGAAAATACATTACTTTTGCCAAGTAACCACTAAAATCAGTATGAATTTTGTGCCTTGGGATGACACAAGTTGAAGGAATGAACTTAAACATATATATATATATACTCTTCCTGCTGTATATATATATATCTATACAGTAAGTCCTCATTTTTCGCTGTTTTGATGTTCCCCAAAAACGTCGTGAAATGTGAAACGTCGAAGTGTGAAGTTAAGAATCAGTGGGAAAAATAGATGGGCATTCCAGTGGGACAGCTACCTACCCTATCAAAGTACTATCACACCAAACAGGTCCTACCCGAAATTAAATGTGGAGTGTTTACTAGCTGCTTATACAGCATAACACAATAAACATGTACCTGAAATGACAATAGGACTGTTATAAAGGGCTGCAGCACCAAAAATCCTTACCAGAAATAAAGTAAACATTGGCATGAGTGGCAGGTGAAAGTGTGTTGAGGTTGGATGGGCTAGTTACTAGGTGACATGGACCTCTCTGGGGAAGCCTATCACCTAAGCTGAAGCCCTCAAAGTCTAATTCAGGCTCCAGCAACTCCACTTCCTCTCTGTCCACTTCTCCTCCTTCATCCTCCTCTCCTGTCACGTCTAAGTCTTGCATAATAGCAGCCACATTCTGTGTCACATTAAAAAATCGTGTGATCCTGGCTTGTCCCTGCTCCAGTATGTTTCTGTTGTAGACTGCCATCACTTGAGACTTCAGATCATTCAAGGTGGATAGGATCTGGGTAGCCTCAGGCTTAGTCCCGGTGTATGTCTTGAAGGTTGTTGCCAAGTCGGCTATGGTGGAGAGGTTGTGGGACAATTTCTGGGTGGTCATCTTCTCCTGTGCAGTGTGCTCTGGCCTTTCATTCTCTTCACTAGAGTTCATCTCTTCCTCTGTTATGTCAACCACACCTGAGTCTAGGTCTTAGTGTATCAAGTGTTTTCTTACAGCCGTTTCGTCCACCTCTGCTGTGTCTAGGCTTGTGCATCTGATCGCACTCTAAAAACTAACTCCATTAGGTGAATATTGATACGGTAAAAAAAGTGGCACAAATAAAGATTAAGGGGGAAAAAAACACACACAATTACTTTATTGTTATTTTGTGTGCACTCACCTGCTTGTTGAGAGGTGTCAAGTGTTGTCTTACAGCCGTTTCGTCCAACTCTGCTGTGTCTAGGCTTGTGCGTCCGATCACACTCTAAAAACTAACTCCATTAGTTGAATATTGATACAGTAAAAAACCGTGGCACAAATAAAGGTTGAGGGAAAAAAACACACAATTACTTTACTGTTATTTTGCATTCACTCACCTGCTTGTTGAGAGGTTCCTTGTTCTTCCTTAGGGGTATAATGCAACATAACAGTAACCAACGTTATAAATTTTCATTACAATACTGTATATTCTTCCCCTGAATTGTTCTAACTCTTGGTTGGTTAACGTTGGTTAACTCTAAAAACTAACTCCATTAGGTGAATATTGATACATTAAAAAACCGTGGCACAAATAAATGTTGAGGGGAAAAAAAAAACACATATTTACTTTATTGTTACTTTACGTGCACTCACCTGCTTGTTGAGAGGTTCCTTGTTCTTCCTTAGGGGTATAATGCAACATAACAGTAACCAATGTTACCATTTTTCATTACAATACTGTATATTCTTCCCCTGAATTGTTCTAACTAACACTTGGTTGGTTAAGTCTAAAAACTAACTCCATTAGGTGGATATTGATACAGTAAAAAACAGTGGCACAAATAAAGGTTAAGGGAAAAAATCACAGACACATTTACTTTATTGTTATTTTCCGTGCACTCACCTGCTTTCTGAGAGTTGCCTTGTTTTTCTGAGTGTCCTTATGGTGCTGTCAGGAGCCCCAGTCAGGCGACGTATCTCGGGCTGTCAACCCCTCCTCAATGAGCTGCTAAATTCTCTGCTTGTCGGCTGCTGAGTACCGGCGATGCCTCTTGCCAACCCTGTACGGCCGCTTCTCCTTAGGCTCCGGCGCTGGCCATGCAACATGAACCTCAGCTCGTCGCTCTGCGCGCTCTACCTCACTGGCGCTCTGCATCTCAGACATCTAGGTGTGGGTCAGGAATTCACGAGCCGCGAGGCGAGGACAGCACAAAAAAACACAACGGCGAAGGGGTCTGTAGTACCGCCGCTGTATCGATAGAGGGCAGGGTGGTTGCAAGGTGGCCTCCAACAAATTAACATCGGTATGCGTCATCTGCTGAGTGTTGGCTGCCAGCTGGAAGCGGCGACGAAGATTGGGAGAAAATGACGAAGTTTGTGACATGTTAGAAACTTTTTTCTTTCGTAAAAAATGAAGCGTCAAAGTAAAATGCGTCGAAATACGAGGACTTAATGTGTGTATATATATATATATATATACTATATACTATAGATAGATAGAGACTATTTTCAGCTTGTCTACAATCATCAGTATAGGTAGTAGGACTTACTGTACCCAATGGACAAAGGGGGATAGGGAGGTGGAAGGTGTTGGGGGGTCTCAGGTGAGAGTGATTGTGGCTGACACACACAGCCAGTACAGTCTATAGGGGGTAAGGGGGGATAGTTTGGGTGGCAGAGGATGCAGTGGGCAGGATCCAATAGGACAGAGTGAGGTGGAAAGATGGTGTGTGGAGGGGGGGTGTCCCTCTTCACATCTGGGAAAGGGGCCAGATCATCCCCCCCACCACCTGATCTCTTAGTTTCCGTTGGCTTGGTACCATTTATGTCATAAAAGAGGCGGGGTTACAGCTCTCCACTTTTTTGTAACCTTTCTTCGATCGTCAGACATAGGACTTCACATAATATGTTTGGAAATCAATGGTCATCGGACATGGGACTTTAGAGGTTAAACTTTGTTCTCATTCAGCCTGTCCCAATGGAAGATGACTGCTCCAACCCTGCAACTATCACCCATTAACTTCAATATCATTCATCCCTGAAATAATTGTTATGAATATGAGTGGAAGATCTTGAAGCACCTTTCATCTCATAGCCTTCTTATTGACTGCCAGCATTGAATGCACTGGCCAGCTTATATTTGTCTCAGATTTCCAATTATCCACTTTTGGGGTAATGTTTAATGCTATTGCAGTAGACATATCAGGGACTTTCAGCAGAGTCTGGTACAAATTTTTAATTTCTAATTGCCCTCCTTTGTTTTCTAACTCTATGCCTTTATGTCAAGTTCCTCTTCATTTGTGCTGTAGATACTGTTGTAGATGGCCACTATCCTTCTTCTAAAACTCTTAGTAGTTGTGTTCTTCAGGGTCCAGTCTTTTTTCCAGCTCATCTTCCTCCTATTCAACAGTGACCTTTTCAGGCTGTACATATGAACCTGTCCACTCATATGTTGATGACTATACACTTCTCTTTCTACCAGCTCCTCATGGCATCCATCACAATTACCCTACTGCAGTCACAGTGGGAGGCAGTATCACACCTGATCTCTGAGTTCTGTTTTATTTCTGATTGGGACAGAAGAAACAATGTTGCTTTAAATCCCTAAGAAATTCTGTCATCTCACAGTGCAGCATAACCTTCCACTTGACTATCCCAGTACCTTCAACAACACAGTTTAGAGTCTTCACCTTTTCTCAGTGTCTTTTGTGTTTGTTTTTTCTCATACTTTATCTTGGAAAGATCATATTTCTTCCCTTGCAAATACAATTTTGCAGAGGTCATTTGTGCTGAATCATGTACATTCATTCTTTAACTCCAATCAGTTGCTGACTTTTTATAAGGGCCTTATTTGCCCTTCTGTGGGGTACACTGACACTGTTCTGATCACTGTTCGTCTGAACTATCTGCTTGCTCCCCTATCCCATTGTGGTGGACTCATAGTACCCACCTTGCTAATGTGATGGCAGTTGAAAGCACCACCGGCTGTTTCCTAATGTCAGTTACCACCTAAGTAATTACAGTATATCTGTTAGAGTCCATTGCTTATATGTACGTCACTTCAGTGTTTCATTGAAGCAGTCATCTGATTCATTGTGAGAGTGGACCAGAGACAATGTAGTCAGTCACAGCCAGTCCATCCTAGAGAACACATCTTGTTGTATCTGTGCAATAAAGACAGCCAGGAAATTACGTTTGCTTGACACTGACTGTACAATAGCGAGTAGACTGTAGCACCAGTTGAGCTGGGTGGTACTTCCAGGGTGGATGGAAAGCTGATGACAAGGAGAGCTGGAGCTCCCATTTCATCAGCCCTCGGGACTAGCTCCTGACCATCCCCCTTTGCTGAACCTTTTCAGTGTTTCAGTAACACAGAGAGTAGGCCAGCATTCTCTCCAGTACAAATTCCTCAAACTGTCAACACCAAACTACAATATATGCACATTACACACCTCACTTCCTATTCAAAATTTAACAAAAAGTAATCTCTCTGTTATCTGGACAGCCATTACCCACACAGTCCATTACCTAGACGCTATGATCTGGGTGTTCAAAACCATCAGTCGTACATTTTTCACATTAAATATCCGGACAGAATGCTTCTGTCTGAGTGGAAATTTTGGCTGCACGAACATTTTTGCGCCCAGCCAGCCAGGAATAGCCCAGTTGCACTGCCCTGTCTGGCTGGATAGTTCACCCACTGACCCCCTCAGTCCATCTTATTTCCTGCGCGGTGACAGAGTAGTAAATGCGTTGTGGGCAGCTGTTATGGCGGTGCACGTTGTGGCTTTTGTAGTTGTTTCCTATCAGTTTCAGGCCTTTCTGTTCTAAGATACGTGATGATTGCCCATTCACCAGTGAAAAGGAAGAAGATAGTGATGACTCTGGAGAAGCAGGAGATTCTGGGTAAGATTGATGAGGGATGGTCGAATCATAAGTGTTAGCTTTGATTTTATCCTAGCTTACTGATCTGTACCATAATTTTATTCATTTTCTCCTGTACTATGATTTTATTTTATTTTACCATGATCATATTCCATTCTACCATTATGTTTTGTACATCCCCTGCATTTTTCTTGTGTAGCCTTTTTTTTTTTTTATGTCATTGCAAGGTATGGCCCTGTAGTAGTGATTGCTTGTCTAGTTGATGGGTCTGCTTCACCATGGTAATTGCTTGGCTGTGGTTTATAGGTCTGCTTGACCAGATAGACATTAACAACAGGAACAAGTGTTGCACAGTGTACTGCAGTGGCCTTTTACACTGGCTTTCAAAGTTAGATTGTGTACGAATGGGGGCCAGGGGACAAGTCCATTATCTGGATGGAGCCATTACCTGGACATGCCTTTGGCTCTTTTACGTTGGATAATCATTAGATTACTGTAATGGCATCACACATCTTAGCCTCAGGGTCCTGGGGGTGGGGGACATCAAAGCCTCCACCATCCACCCCTTTCCCAATGACGATCTAGCGTAGTGATTTTCACCCTTTTTCATCTCATGGCACAGTGAGGCAGGCACTAAAATGGTTCAGGCACATCATCAGTAGTAAAAGATGGATTTGATCATGTAAAAGAAAATGAATTACAGGGATTTGTTCATTAAAAAAAAAAACTAATAGCTTATTAATCTTAATCTTATTGTCAAAAGTATATTGTTGATCATGGTTTTCGAAAGAATGTGAGAGTTTTGTGCATAGTTGCGGTTCTACACTACGGAATTCAAGTGAGATTTTAAAACTGCCATTCAAGCTTTTAATAAAGAACACATGTATTTATTTATTGCATCATTGAAAAAATGGAGCTTAATGTGCTCCATAAAAGTACCAGTAATGCCAAAACATATCCAAATGCTGTTTTCTATAATGCTATCCAAATGTTATTAAAACTCCCACGGCACACCTGCAGATGCTTCGCGCCACATTGGTTGAAAATCGCTGAACTAGCAAGGTGCCTGGAATCACTGTCTGACTCACTTCTTCTTCATTTCTGCAACATTCGTGACCTTTCCTCTAACTTTCTATCTCGAACACCACCTTTCCTACTCCAAACCTCACCATCTTTTCCAAACTGAGACTTAGTTGTCTAAGGAGACCTATAGCAAACCCATCTCAGTATCCTCCTACTTTCTGTACACTCATTTCAAAGCCAAAGGTGGCTCTTGTGTACCGGTATATATACTGGTATATGTATGCAACGACATATCTTGCTCTCATGTTCCTGAACTTAATTCTCTGGATTTTCTACTCTTTGGCTTCGGCTTTCCTTTCATTCTCAGACTGAATATATCTGTGCTGTTTACTTGTCCCCTAATTCTGCTGACTGTGAAAAATTCTTCGACTATCTTCTGTGATGGAACACATCGCGTCCATTTCTCCTTTCTCCGAAATCTCTGTTCTAGGAGATTTTAATGTTCACCACCACCTTTGGCTCTCCTCTCCCTTCACTGATTCATCTTGTGAACAAGCCTACATCTTTTCTATCCTTAATGACTTAGGGCAGCTTGCACAGCACCCAACCCGTATCCCTGATCGCCTTGGAGAGAGTTCTAACATACTGACTTCTTCCTTACAACTAATCCTTCTGCTTATGCTGTTAATCTCTCCTTTCTGTTGGGCTCCTCCGATCACAGCCATATCACCTTAACCTGTCCTATCACCAGTAAGACCTGTGGACCTTCAAAGAAGCATTGGTTGTGGCAGTTTGGGAGCTACTGATTAGGTGGCCCTCAGGCAGCAGTTTGATTTTCTCAGGAATGATTATTGATTCCATGGCTGAGAGCCATCTGAGTGTGCCATGCGCATTACGGAAGCTTTTCTCTCGGGCATGGAAGCATACATTCCTTTCTCATATCCTTTGACTTATGCAAAAAAAACCTTGGTTTAATCACACCTGTTCTAATGCTGTCCACAACAGGGAGAAGCCCTACAAATGGTACCAGAGCCAGCCCGCCCGCCCGTGAATCTCACCTCTCTTCTTCCCAGAATCATGCTGTCATTTCTTTGCTGTGCTAAAAATAATTTCATTCATACTAGATATTCTGAACTCTCCAACTTGAATTCTTCCCTCTCCTTCTGGCACTTTGCCAGTAACCTTTCTAACAACATTACCTCATCATCCTTCCCTCCTCATTTCCACCCTGGTGGCTCTGTAGCTATTCTTCTACTGATAAAGCAGCGCTCTTCACTCAGACTTTCTCCTCCAATTCCACCATAGATGATTCCAGTGCTGTTCCTCCATCACTCTACCCTCTGACTTCCTCATGACTGGCATTAAAATTTCTTCATGTGATGTATTTTCTGCTATCACTGACCTCAGTACTAGAAAGACATGTCCTGATGAGGTCCCTCCTGTTGTCCTCAAGAACTGTGCTTCTGTGCTTACACCCTGTCTAGGTAAACTATTTTCCCATTGTCTATCAACTTGCACCTTTCCTTCTTGCTGGAAGTTTGTTCTTATTCATCCTGTCCCAGAGAAGGGTGACTACTTCCATCCCTCTAACTATGGCCCAATTGCTTTATCATCCTGTTTCAAAAGTTTTCGAGTTTGTTCTAAAACAAAATTTAAAAGCATCTGTCTTATGACAACCTTCTTTCTGATTGTCAGTATGGATTCCGGCAGGGATGCTCCACTGGTGACCCTCTCACCTACCTTTCAGCCTCCAGGTTATTCTCGATTCTAGACTTTGATGAAAGCTTTACCATTGCACCTGACATCTCAAAGGCTTTTGATCGAGTCTTGCATAGACATTTAGTTTACAAACTGCCCTTTTATGGTTTCTTTCCTTCTATCTGTGCATTCATCTCTAGCTTCCATTCTGGTCATTCTGTAGCTGCTATTGTAGATGGCCACTGTTCTTCCAGAACTATCAGTAGTGGTGTTCCTCAGGGCTCTGTCCTATCACTGTCTCTCTTCCTTGTATTCATCAGTGATCTAAGCTGTACATCTAACCCTATCCATTCATACGTTGATGACTCCACCCTCCACCTTTCCATTGACTCCCCACAGCATCCATCTCAGCACTTACTTCAACAAACAAGGGATGAGGCTATGGCATACTTAATGTCTGCCTTGGCTCTTATCTCTGATTGGGGTAAAAATAATCTTGTTGTTTTTAAAGCATCAAAAACTCAGTTGTTACATCTATCAGCCCGACAAAATCTTCCACAGGAGTACCCTCTAATTTTTAACAATATCCAGCTCAGTCCTGTATCATCTTTAAATGTACTTGGGGTTTTATTCTCTTGGGATTTATCTTGGAAAGAACTTATTACCTCTCTTGTAAAATCTGCTTCCAAGAGATTGGGTGTGCTAAGCCAACTCCATGTCTTCTTTCCCCCTGCACAGGTGTTGAATTTATACATGGGTTTTATTCGCCTCTGCGTAGACTACAACTCTCATGTGTGGGGAGGCTACCCACATACAGCTCTCCTCAACAAGGTGGAATCAAAGGCTTTTCATCTTATTAACTCCCCTCCTCTTACTGGCTCCCTTCAACCTCTGTCTCTTTGCTGCAGTGTTGCATCTTTATCTCTCTATTGCTTCTTCAATGGTCACTGCTTCTCTGAATTGTCTGTTTGCATCCCTCCACCACTATGGAGGGTGCATAGCATCCATTTAGCAACAAACTCTCATCCCTTTTCTGTCCAACTCTCTCATGCAAGAGTTAACTATTACTCCCCGTCCATCATGCATGCAACAGGTCAACCCTGGAACTGACTCCCTTTGTCTGAATTTCGTATTGTCTGTGATCTCCAGCCTTTCAAACGTAATGTGTCTGGGCATCTTGAAATGAACATAAAATGAATTTGGCTCTTTACCAACTGCAATAGTGAAGCTGGTATTGTTTTCAGTTTGTCTGTCTGTGTATCTGTTAGCACAATAACTTCGCAACCACCCAAGATATCATCACAAAATTGTATAGGTGTGTAGTAGGAATGAAAATCTACTAAGAGTTCAAGATTAGTGACAGTAGGTCAGGGTCTGTGTGTCTGTTAGCACGATAACTTTGCAACCGATCAAAATATGATCACAAAATTTTACGGGTGTGTAGTAGGGGTGAAAATCTCCTATGAGTTCGAAATTGGTGAAAGTAGGTAGAGGTCTGTATGTCTGTTAGCCTGATAACTTCGCAACTGCTTGAGATATCGTCACAGAACTTACTGGTGTGTTGTAGGGATGAATATCTTAGTAAGTAGGTCAAGGTCATATTCCAAGCCGAGCTAGGTATGTATTGGCTCCCAGCTGGTGTGATTCCCCCCTTGGAGGGGCCTCTAGTTATTATTTTGTTTTTGTATTTTTCTTGGAGGGGACAATCAGCAGGCTCCTGGCCTTTGATTCCTTCTTCCTTGCATTAAAAAAAAAAAAAAAGTCATCATTTTTCTCTCCAACTTTTGAACTTTTTTCCCACTGCCTGTGATGTACAGTCATTTAAACCAAATGTGTCCTGCCATCTCAAAATAAGCAGATCATTTTTTTTAGTTTAATTTGAAAGGGACAATTGTTGCAGGCTGTAAGCCTCATGCCCATTCTCTTTTGCATTAAAGAACAAAAAAATTTTGGGAATATAAGTGCATGTAATGCCTAGGTTTTGACATTTCCAGGTGCATTTTCTGACCTTGTTTAGCTTGTGCATCAGGTTATGGTAGACAGCCATGAGTAATGCCTAGGTTTGACAATTCCAGATGCATTTTCTGGCCTTATTTAACTTATTTTCAGGTTATGGTAGACAACCATGAGTCCAAGTTCCCTGACAATCCATTGCCAGCAGTGCCCTGCCCTCCATACTGTATTTATTGTTCCTTCCCAAAATGCAGAGAATATCCTTGCATTTCATACTCTTTTTGTGTGTGTGTGTGTGTGTGTGTGTGTGTGTGTGTGTGTTTCATGTTGATGTCACATAAAAATAGTTCATTTAATACCATTCACTGCCACAGCTAGCAGAGAGAGGTGGCAACAAAGTTTTGGTTATGAGTTCATGAGTGTACATAGGCCTTATATGCTTTAGCTCATTTATGAATAATGAAAGTAGGAACATGATGACATTTTCTTGATATGTGTAACAATACATTATTTGTCCACTTTGCAGGTTGTTGAAATACCAAATCTGTTCTGCATT
Source organism: Birgus latro (assembly GCA_018397915.1). Lineage (NCBI taxonomy): Eukaryota > Metazoa > Arthropoda > Malacostraca > Decapoda > Coenobitidae > Birgus > Birgus latro. Next base: position 3,766 of record JAGKTI010000192.1, on the reverse strand, counting down.
GAGACAATACACAATGACAAGATTGCATCAGCAGTTAACAGCTCTGTTGAAAAATATCTAGGAGGCAAGAAATTAAAAGTATTTGTTCAAGTCAATACCAGTGAAGAAGAGAGTAAGTATCTTATTAAGCTGGTCATGGTAAAGAATGACAAGATTGCAAGGCTAAATTATACTTTTTTTCTCTCTCTCTCTCTATTATCAGGTGCTTAATTTTAAGACACCTTTTGGCAGGTATATATAAAACATATCTTTTTCAAAAATTACCATAAAAATACAGTATGTGCTGATGTTTGAGTGTGCAAGATGAAGCCAAAATTCCATGAACTAGAGTAATGAGTGAATGAGCTTATGACCCATTCATTTGTGGTAGAAAGCACTTGAGAGCTTCTTCCCTCGGGTTGTCCTGCTGATGGTGTAATGGTGAAATTATGTTTTGAGTTATGCAAAAAATACTGTTTTTTCCTGGTTCATAAACCAGAATAGTAATACAGTATACAGTATTAGGACAAACACATTATTCACGCTTCTTAGAAATCTACACTGTCATGAGCAGGTCTGATGACAATCCCCTGCCAGCATTCTGTCCTGCCTTCCAAATTTCTCATTTCTTCCAAACATCAGAGAATATCCTTCCTTCCCTTACTCTTTTGTTGTTATGCTCCATAGTGCTTCATATCCATCCATCCATCTTCTAAACTTGTGCTGCCCCATGAGGAGCATAGGAGCCCAGGGATAGGCAAGTTAGTCCTGACATTGAAGATGAGAGTGGCCAGCCTCACTCACTGCTGAGTAGCATTACATGAGCAGTAAACCCCAACCACTCCTTGGATATAAGCCTGCACCGGCTCAGTCCGATTGGAGCACCTTAATTACCCACTAAACCACCAGGCGCCGTAGTTTAGTTATGTGGTTACCACCCAGCATAGTAAATGATTTTGTGGTGTACTGTCACATGAAAAATATTTCTTGTAACACTGCATTTGCACAGTTAGCAAGAGGTTAACAAACATTATGTTGTGACGGTAGCAGAATCTAGGTAATATGTTAAGTGGCTTTGGAGACATCATAGCACCTCTTCCTTACTGATGTATTCTGCCATTACACTTCACTATCCTCTTTCATGGTGTTGGAAAGTGATGCCATCATGTGGTAGCACTGATAAAGCCTGGCATTGGTGCTGCCTGGTTGTACAAATGTTCCTCAGTTCCATCCGTATCCCCCGAAAGAAGGATGATGGGCTGCAGGAGAGTAGTGACTTCAGCCTGTAGTCCATCAGATTTACATCCAAATAAACCAGATGCTACAACTACTAGCTACTAGTATACGCTTTTGTTACTGATGCTGACTATGTTGATAGTCTCTTCATACCTAGAACTGAAACAGGGACATGGATGTAAATTGACCGTTGTATTGTTCAGTCTGTTTGGGCATTTTCCTTGTCGGTCAAGCTTGTGTGTGATTATGATTGTCCTATCTGCAATATACTGACCTGGCATGTTGGGTTAAGCCCCAACACTTGTTGCTCCCATTGAAATTAACTTCCTTCCCTTGCCCCTGCTTGCCTTTTTACTTGATGGTGAGCCTTATAACATTTTGGCTGCTTTCCTATACTCCCTTTACATTGACTTGGCCTGAAATTGCCATTTCCCTGTCTTGAATTCTAAGTTGTAACAGTATACACTAAAACCTCACTATAACGAACTAATTGAGGCCTAATCCATTAAAAAAAAAAGTGAAATTCCGATAAAAGTGACATCTGGACCCCCCCCCTGCCAAAACCGGACTTTTTCCAACGTCAGACATTAGTCTGGATCGCACCAATGGGTTTTAAACTGTTTTCACTACCATTGCAGTATTGTACTGTATTATACATTCACTACAATAATCCATCCATCCATCCATCATCCAATCCTACATTGCCCCATCAGGAGCATAGAAGCCTGGGACTAAATAATACTGTACTGTACACTGATAAACATGTCTTTTATTTACCTTATTGTTGTGAACATAGCTGAAGAGGTCAGGCAGTCCAGACTGCTTCTGGCTTTATAAGACTTTTTCCGGTATACAGGGAGCCCTCAACATTCGCAGATTCAACTTTCGTGGGTCTCTCAGATTTGCGGATGGCATCTCTGTGGAGCCAAGATTCCATTCAGGGCTGCAAAGTGTAGCACTATGGATGCTGACGAGTCATTTTGTGCCAAATCAGGCCCCTCATCAAACCACCACGCACCTGCACTCCTTTGTCTCTCCCTCTGTCTGTGTCCTGCCACTGTTGCGGTCACTTTGATGCCTCTACGCTGCCACGCCAAACCTCCCGTAATTTCGTTATTGCGTCCAGTAACTGTGCTCTCACAAGTTCAAAGGTAACAAGTTCATTGCTGTGCTATTCGGTGAGTGAATTAGCGCCCGATTGTGCGATTTACTTGTAATAACTTTGTCTCATGTGTGTCATGTTTATCATCATCATCATCATGACAAGTTGTCAGAATTCATCCACCAAAACTTCAGGGACAGTGGTGAGTTAACTCTGCATTTTATGGATATGGTTGTAAGAAGTTGGGGTAAATATGTAGCTGATTACTTGCCCACACTCACGTGGATGTGCGCAAGATGCACTCAGTCGTGGGAGTCTGTGGAAGTCACCAGGTACACATTTACCCTACCTTAGTACAGCCATACCCAGTCAAAACTTATTTGTTATTTATACAGTTGGTCTGTTACTATTTGTGATATTTTATGCTGCTTTCAGGTCCCAGATATGGTTTGTTAGGTACAGTATGTGCACACTTGCTCCCAGGGGGTGATTTGCAGCTGTAGAGGCATTTACAGGAGGGCACACCAAACATTTGCAGAAATTCCACATTGGCGGGGGTCTGTGTCCCCTAACCCCCACGAATGTGGAGGGCCGCCTGTATAAGAATTTAGTCCGGTAGCTCCTCGATGATGATAAAAGCAAATTTCAGTCCATTGAAGTCTGTTATATTGAGGTTTTACTGTTTTGTCACTAGAAAGTGATGGTAATGATGAAGAAGTGCAGTGGAAAGAATATTTTCTTGTTCTGCCACTGAGCTACATGAAATATGTTGCAAAAAAATGATAATCTGAGCCAAGTTAATTTGAAAAGAGCATATGCAGTTGTAATATGGAAAATAAATCACTTAGGAAGAGGCAGTACAAAGCTAGCTTGACCACTTAGACTTTGGGCCGTGCTGTGGAGGGTTGCCTTAATGCACTGGCATTGATATAACCAGATGGCTCCACTGTCTACTTTTACAAATATCCCTCAACTACTATACTTTCCTGTTCCTCCAAAATGAGGCTGATAGACTGCAAAAGGGCAATTTTAACCTTCAGTCCACTGGGTTCACATTTCAGGTGAACTTGGGACCTTAACAACAACAGAGTACAAGTCTTGTCCTTCCCCAGATAAGAGTGGTGTGAAGCCTGATGAGGTGAACAAGTTGGTGAGCCACGTGACCGAGTCATGCCCATACCTGGAGCTGCTTGGCATCATGACCATTGGAGCATTTGACCATGACCTCTCTCAGGGACCTAACCCAGACTTTCAGGTAACAAATACACCATGCACAGGTAGCTTTCGTCATGTTGTTTATAAAGGTTCCAACATGCTTGCATGCATCAGCCTTGGTCACCTAGTGGCTGCTCTCCATGCTGCCCCAACTCTGGCAGCCTCTCTGTTCAGTCGTTTATCCCTGAGGTCACACTCTATGACCTCGTTCCAGGTCTTTTTCAGTCTGCCTCA
>JAGKTI010000191.1:137059-167738 GCA_018397915.1 Birgus latro | reverse complement strand
AAAAACAATACAAAAGACAGCCAAAATCAAGATCCATTCATTTCGAGAAACCTGGACACACTGCATTTGAAAGACTGGAGATCATAGGAAGTATGGAATGCAGACAGAGGAAGACAGTTCCAGAGTTGACCAGTTGCATAAATGAAGGACTGGGAGTAACGGTTAACTCTTGCATTAGAAAGTCGGACAGCAAAAGGATGTGAGTTTGAGAGTTTGTTGCTAGACGCGTACTACGTACCCGTCATAGAAGTGGAGGGATGCAAGCAGACAGTTCAGAGGAACAGTGACCGTTGAAGTAGCGATAGAAGAGAGATAAAGATGCAACAGTGTGGCGAAGAGAGAAAGGTTGAAGGGAATCAGTAGGAGGTGAAGAGTTAATGAGATGAAAAGCCTTTGAGAAGAGCTGCATATGGGGAGCCTCCCCACACATGAGTTGTACTCCATACAGGGGCGAATAAAACCCATGTACAAGGTCAACAACTGTGCAGGGGTAAAGAAAGTTCGGAGTTGGTTAGCACACCTAATCTCTTGGAAGCAAATTTCACAAGAGATGTAACATTATGTTCTTTCCAAGATAAATCCCAATTAGCGCGTGATCAAATAGTGCGATTCCCAAATAGTGCGAGCTGTTTCTTCATACCCACAACATCTCAAATTAACAATGCTGGTAAAGCCACCACAGCAGATGGTGTGATTACTGCAGCATCGATCGAGGATGCATTACAGGAGGTGAGACAAGAGGAGGTTACACCAATGCCAGCAACACCAGAAACACCAGGAGAACTCTCCTTACTGCAGATCAGCCGAATCTTGGCTGCTGCAGACGCCCTACCCCTTTGGCTGCAGCTCAGTGAGGAGAAATAGGAAAAAAATGGTGTGTTCTCAACTCGTGTTTTATCCCACTTATCCTTAATATTAAGAGCTAATATTTTTGTCAGACAAACTTCAATCTTTCTACTATCGTTTGCAACAAATTGCATGTCCGTATGCACTCCAAGCCCGGAGAACGATTTGAGAGAATACAAGGTATGTTTCAATTGTCTGAAGTCGGAAAGACCCCAGTGAGGTGCAAATTTCCACCAAACCACAAGATATTTTTCTGTACATACTAGAGATACTGTCATGTTACCTCATCAAAATAATTATAATAATAATAATGAAAAAAAAAAAAAAACTTCTACCAGTCTCGTATGGTTTTATTACAATATTCCAGTGTTTACGCTAGACTTTAGAAAAACAGTAGCGATAAAAGGAAAATCATTACAAACTTTATAAAACTTCATGAATGACTTTTATTACTGCTTACTTTGGTAAAACTTACTGATATAATGTCATGAGTTATTTCATAGCATAGCTTCACAGTTTGCAACCGCAAAAATGTTCACTTGCTAATGCACTTAACATATGACTTCTTTGATTATAGCAAAAATATCACTAAATCACTTGTGTTTTATCACAGTAATTCACAGTATAAAATAAAATAACACTTTCAGCCACTCTAGTATGATTTTAGTTCGATTTGGGTGTGTATTACTTCGTATTATTTACGAGAGAGAGAGAGAGACAGGGTGGGGGGGGCAACAAATTGGTTTAGACCAGCTCATTGAGGGTATGTGAACACATGCTCGTGCATGTACTTATACTATTATTTAGTACTAGGGTAATTATCAATGTTTAAAAGTTTAACCCCTAAAGTTGGAGTCACTCATCCACCAAATGAATTTTTCCTCATAAGTTATGTGTTTCAATTAATGCGATATCAAATAGTGCGTGCTCGCACATCCACCATATAGGTGTGTTAATTGGGACCAAGGTGTACATATATACAGTAAGACCTCACTATAACAGACTAATTGGGGCCCAAACCATTCCGAAAAATGCGAAATTCCGATAAAAGTGACATCCGGACTTCCCCCTGCTAATCCGGACTTTTTCTGATATATCAGACATTAGTCTGGACTGCATGAATGGTTTTTAAACTGTTTTGACTACCACTACAGTACCGTACTGTGTTATAACTTCACTACATTAATGAAATGGTATAATATACATAATAATACTGTACTGTACACTGATAAACATGTCTTTTATTTTCCTTCTTGTGGTGTACATAGCTGAAGTGGTCAGGCAGTCCAGACTGCTTCTGACTTTATCAGACTTTTTCCGATACATAGGGATTTAGTCCGGTAGCTCCTCGAGTCCGATAAAAGCGAATTCTGGTGTACTGAAGTCCGTTATATTGAGGTTTTACTGTACATAAACACACAGCAGTCCCTCATTTATCTGGATGTGCAGTATCCAGACATGCTGGACCTTGGCTCTATTAAATTATTATCCGAATTTACTTGCTATTATCCAGAAGTAAAAGTCTCCAAGAACTTCGGCCAGCCAGCAGACATGTTCAAACATTCGGTATCAGGGGTGCTGGGCCTGAAGCGTGAGGGGGAAGTAGGCCGTAACCCACAACCAGAGCTAAAATATCTGTCCACCCCTGTACTGAATGGTTAAAGTCACGCTTGTCCGATCACTCCCAACCAATCTCCAGCACCCGAGCAATACGACCGTAACACACAAGCGGTGTCAAAACCTCCGTATGCATTCCCATCCGATATCTAAAGTTGCACTGACACTGGGCTAAGTCTTTCCTGACTGTCCCTGAGATTGTAACACAGACCGCTAGCCATGAGTACATGTTCGGTGACAGAGGCCATCCGCCTCTCTACAGAATGTCTAAAGTCCCCAGGTCACCATGAGTTGTGTTTCCGCATGGCCACTCGGCGTCTGACAGACCGCAAGCCATGAGTAAATGTACTGTAAAAGCGACTGTCCACCTCATGACAGAAGGGGGAGAATCCTGCCCACAGTTTCACTTTTCCCCCACCTCCTGTCCCTCCTCCATACCCTCCCACATCCCTCCCTCACTCTCTCAGTCCCTACCCTCCTCTGTGGTGATAACACTGACTCATGAGGTTTTAATTTTTTTTGCAATTCATTCAAGTACTATTGGTCCTATCAAAATTCCGCAAAATCCACGAGAAAGCTCAAGAAATTCTGCATCTAGACATATGCTTAACTCTTGGAAGGTGCTGCAAAATTTTGCATTAGGATGATGGGAAGTTATATGAAGGTAAGTTTTACTCCTGAACACATTATTCTCACTGCAATTCTGAATTTTCACTAATCAGTTTTATATGTTTTTATTAGCTTATCTTATGGTATAAACACCAACAAAGATACTGGTGTACCGTTTATACCTATGTAACCAATTTCCGGTGGCATTATTTACCTTTTTTTTTTTTTAAGCCCCTGGAGCAATCACTCATCACAGATAACTGATTTACAAACTGTCTTCAGATTTTTTGAGGATTTTCGTTGTTTATGCAATGTTATCTTGATGTTTAGCATTAATATGAATAATCCTATGCGCGTTTTGATGTCTCAACATGGCAGAATGACCGGAAAACAGTTCCAAAATTAGGAGGGGTACCGTACATACAGTAGTGTATGGTAGTTTTCTTTTTTAATGGTTTTCTTGGTGTTTGGTAATACATTGGATATCCTGTGTGTGTATTGATGTCTAAATATGGCAGAATGACCTGAAAACGGTGCCAAAATTAGGAGCAGACTGTAGCACCAGTCGAGCAGGGCAGTACTCCCAAGGATGGAAGGCTGATGACAGGGAGAGCTGGAGCTCCCATTTCATCAGCCTTCAGGACTTGTTCCTGACCATCCCCTTTGGCTGAACTTTTTCAGTGTCTCAGTAACACAGAGAGTAGACTAGCATGCTTTCCAATACAAGTTTCTCTAACTGTTAACACCAAACTACATGCACACTACACACTACACTTCCTTTTCAAAATTTATAAAAAAGAAAATGGCTACTGAAAATCATGCCTCGGAGTCCCCAGGGGGGGGGACCATAAATGCCCCCACCATCCACCCCTCTCTCGGTGACGACTCACAGAGCTGCCTGGAACCACTGTCTGACTCACTCCTTCCTCATTTCTGTAACATTCACGGCCTTTTCTCTAACTTTCGCTCCGTTGAACATCACCTCTTCTCCTCTAAACCTCACCTTCTCTTTCTCTCTGAGACTCAGCTGTCTGAGCCAACTGACAGCAAACTCTTTTCTGTATACTCCTACTTTCTCTATTCTCATTTCAAAGTCAAAGGTGGCTGTTGCGTATATGTATGCAACGATCTATCTTGCTCTCGTGTTCCTGAACTTGATTCTTCTGAATTCTCTACTCTCTGGCTTCGGCTCTCCTGTCATTCTCTGACTAAATATATCTGTGCTGTTTACATATCTCCTAATTCTACTATCAAAAATTCTTTGACTATCTTACTTCTACGATGGAACACATTCTATCCATTTCTTCTTTCTCTGAAATCTCCATTCTAGGAGATTTCAATGTTCACCACCACCTTTGGCTCTCCTCTCCTTTCACTGATCCACCTGGTGAACAAGCCTACATCTTTTCTATCCTTAATGACCTACAGCAGCTTGTACAGCACCCTACCCGTATCCTTGACCGCCTTGGAGAGAGTTCCAACATACTTGACCTTTTCCTAACAATTAATCCTTCAGCTTACACTGTTAATCTTTTCTCGCCGTTGGGCTCCTCCGATCATAACCTTATTACCTTAACCTGTCCTATCGCTCTGGTACGGCCTGTGGACCCTCAAAAGAAATGCTGCCTGTGGCACTTTGGAGCTGCAGATTGGGAGGCCCTCAGGCAGTACTTCTTTGATTTTCCTTGGAATGATTAATGCTTCCATGGCCGGGAGCCATCTGAGTGTGCCTTGCGCATTACGGAGGTTATTCCCTCGGGCATGGAAGCATATATTCCTTTCTCATATCCTCTGACTAATGGAAGAAAGCCTTGGTTTAATCACGCTCGTTCTAATGCTGTCCACAACAAGGAGAGGGCCTATAAGAGGTACTGGAGCCAACCCACCCCTGAATCACATCTTTTATGTACAGTATTTCTGCCCAGAATCGTGCTAAGTCTGTTCTTCGCTCTGCTAAAAATAATTTCATCCGTGCAAAATGTTCTCAACTCTCCAACTCGAATTCGTCTCGCTCCTTCTGGCATCTTGCCAAAAACCTTTCTAACAACTTTACCTCATCATCCTTCCCTCCTCTTTTCTACTCTGATGGCTCTGTAGCTATTTCTTCTACTGATAAAGCAGATCTCTTTGCTCAGACTTTCTCCTTCAATTCCACCTTAGACGATTCCGGTGCTATTCCTCCATCACTTCCCCCCTCTGACTTCCTCTTGACTGACATTAAAATTTCTTCAGCTGATGTATTTTCTGCCATCACTGGCCTCAATACTAACAAGGCATATGGGCCTGATGGAGTCCCTCCTGTTGTCCTCAAAAACTGTGTTTCTGTGCTTACACCCTGCCTAGGTAAACTCTTTCGTCTTTGTTTATCAACTTGTACCTTTCCTTCTTGCTGGAAGTTTGCTCTCAATCAGCCAGTCCCAAAGAAGGGTGACCATTCCCAACCCTCTAACTATCATCCAATTGCTTTAACATCCTGTGTCTTAAAAGTTTTCGAGTCAATCCTTAACAGAAAAATTTTAAAGCGTCTTTCCTGTCACAACCTTCTTTCTGATCGTCAGTATGGGTTCTGTCAGGGACGCTCCACTGGCGATCTTCTCACCTACCTTTCAGACTCCTGGTCATCCTCCTTTCGGGACTTTGGCGAAAGCTTTGCCATTGCACTTGACATCTCAAAGGCTTTCGATCGAATCTGGCATAAATCTTTAATTTCCAAACTGCCCTCCTAAGGTTTCTATCCTTCTCTCTGTGCCTTCATCTCTAGCTTCCTTTCTGGTCATTCTATAGCCGCTGTTGTAGACAGCCATCGTTCTTCTCCTAGACCTATCAACAGTGGTGTTCCTCAGGGCTCTGTCCTATCACCAACTCTCTTCCTTTTATTCATCAATGACCTTCTAAGCTGTACTTCTAATCCTATCCACTCATATGCTGATGATTCCACCCTTCACCTTTCCATTCGGCTTCTGCAACGTCCATCTCAGCAGTTACTTCAACAAAAAAGAGATGAGGCTATGGCACATCTAATGTCTGACTTGGCTCGTATCTCTGATTGGGTTAAAAATAATCGTTATTTTTAATGCATCAAAAACTCAGTTCTTACACTTATCAACCCGACAAAATCTTCCTCAGGATTACCCACTAATGTATAATAATGAACAGTTATGTCCAGCATCATCCTTGAACATGCTTGGGGTTTCATTCTCTCGGGATTTGTCTTGGAAAGAACATATTACACCTCTTGTGAAATCTGCTTCCAAGAGATTAGGTGTGCTAAGCCGATTCCGAACTTTCTTTACCCCTGCACAGTTGTTGACCTTGAACACGGGTTTTATTCGCCCATGTATGGAGTACAACTCTCATGTGTGGGGAGGCTCCCCACACGCAGCTCTTCTCAATAGGGTGGAGTCAAAGGCTTTTCGTCTCATTAACTCTCCTCTTACTGATTCCCTTCAACCTTTGTCTCTTCGCCGCACTGTTGCATCTTTATCTCTCTTCTATCGCTACTTCAACGGTCACTGTTCCTCTGAACTGTCTGCTTGCATCCCTCCACCTCTACGACGGGCACGTAGTACCCGTCTAGCAACAAACTCTCATCTCTTTTCTGTCCAACTCTCTAATGCAAGAGTTAACCGTTACTCCCAGTTCTTCATTTATGCAACTGGTCAACTCTGGAACTGTCTTCCTCTGTCTGTATTCCCTACTTCCTATGATCTCCAGTCTTTCAAACGCAGTGTGTCCAGGCATCTCGAAATGAACGGATCTTGAATTTGGCTCTCTTTTATTGTTTTGGCTTTTTTCTTGGAAGGAACAATATGCAGGCCTGTGGCCTTTGGTTCCTTCTTCCTTGCATTAAAAAAAAAAAAAAAGTAGTGTATAGGTTGAGTGTTTTTTTGTTTTCACATTTTTTTCTTTTCCATGGTTTTCTTGGTGTTTAGCATTACTCTGGATATTTCCATGTGTGTTTTGATGTCTAAATATGGCAGATTGTCCTGAAAACAGTGCCAAAATTGGGAGGGGTACTGTACATACAGTAATGTATAGGTAGGGTGGTTTCTTGTTTTCAATGTATTTTTTCCATGTTTTTCTTGGTGTTGATAATTATTTTGGATAATCCTATTATGTTTTGATGTCAAAATACGGCAGAATGACCAGAAAACACTGCCAAAATTAGGAGGGGCAATGTACATACTGTAGTGTATAGGTAGTGGTTTTTGGTTTTCAGTGGCTTTTCTGCATGGTTTACTCAATGTTTAGCATTACTTTGGATATTCCTATGCATGTTTTGATGTCTAAATATGCCTGAATGACTGGAAAACATTGCCAAATTAAGCATAGGTACTGTACATATAGGTTAGGTATATATAGGCTGGAGGTTGGGTATAGATAGGGTCTGTGTATGGTAGGGGAAGAGTGTTCAACATCCAGATGTTGCCACTATCCGGACATGCCTCTGGCTCTATTATGTCTGGCTTAATGAGGGATTACTGTACTGTATATATAATTTACTAATAGACAGATATTGCCTGATTCCTATATTACCTTCAATGTTAATATTCCCATCTCTAAAAGTACTGAAATTCTCGGTGTTTCACTTAACAATACCCTCAGCTGGACCTCTCATGTTAGACCACTTGCTAACACCACTTCAAAGAAATTTGGATTATTGTACAGAGTCCATAACTTCTTCACTGATGAGCAGCTAGCTATAATTTATATGAGTCATGTGTGCTCTCAGCTGGAATATTGCTCACCCTTGTGGAAAGGATGTGGAGAGGTAGCACTAAAACAACTAAACAAAATTCAGAACAAGGCTGTTAGAATTATTAATAATCCTATTTCAAATGAACTACCTCCCCTTCAAGTATGAAGGTACATTGCCTCCCTTCCATTATTTTACAGATACTTTTATGGCAAATGCTCAGACAAAGTTGCATACACTATGCCACTTTTCCATGCCTTCCCCCGTGTTACACGGGCATCTGGCAATGGTCACAGCTGGGATGTCACACTGCCATATTGCAGAACTTCTGCCAATCAGAATTCTTTTATTCCCCAAACTGCATCTCTTGGAACTTGCTTTCTCAGAGTGGTCTCCCCCAAAACTTCAAACTACGGCTGTTCAAGTCCAACTGTTACAGAATTTTTATGAATGGACAGCACCTGTAGTCAGGTGTATGGATTATTATTAACATTTTTCTTCTTATTCATTTGTTTTTCAATCCCTGTTGTTGTTAAAAAAGATGGTTAGGTTTGTAAGATGGACATGTGCGGAAGAGGGATGAGGAGTGTGTCGGGAGGAGGATGCTAGAAATGGAGCTAACAGGCAGGAGAAAGAGAGGAAGGCCAAAGAGAAGGTTTATGGATGTAGTGAAGGAAGACAAGTGGGTGGTGGGGGAGGTGGTGGCTCGATCGGTAGAGAGATGGCTTGCAGTTCCGACGGACCCAGGTTCGAATCCTCACTGGGGCAGGGAACAGTTTAAGGATTCGAATTTCATTAAATCAGGCTTTACTGATCTACCAGAAGACCCGCCGACATGTCGTAAAAATACCCCCGCTAATACCAATACACCAGTCCTGTATGAGACAGCCCTAGCATGTATTCAGTATGGACGGTGGGTGTTAGCACCGAAGTGGTGACAGGTAGAGGTGTTGGTATGCAGGAAGACTGCTGAGCCTTGACAGCAGGCTGTGAAGCCTATGCCCAGAGACAGACAGACAGACAGACAGACACACACACACACACACACACACACAAAAAACAGAAGATGCAGAAGACAGAGTAAGATGGAGACAGGTGATCCAATGTGGCGAACCCTAAGGGGTGGGCCGAACACACAAAAAACAGAAGATGCAGAAGACAGAGTAAGATGGAAACAGGTGATCCAATGTGGCAAACCCTAAGGGGTGGGCCGAAAGAAGAAGAAGAAGTTCGTAAGACGGAGCCAAGATTCCAGAGGCCTGAATGATATTTGAATGACTGTGTGGCCAGTGTCACTAGGTATAATGCTGATACCTCTCTCACTTTCATACTTTCAATTTTCTCATTTCTGGATCCTACACCCACTGCAAAAAGTTTTGCAACACTCATCTCTCTGAAACAGGGCCAAAACTTTGAATAATTTTTTGCATTTTTGTACCTCTGAAATTCACCAACTAATGTTTGTACTGTACTTGGTGACTCTCCTAGATGCACATAAGTCTTCAGTGCTCATGGAGCTTCCATCACAGAAGGGTGCATATGCATTATTTCCAGCACTGCCCACCTGATTTTTAAAGTGTTTTTTGTGGACTCCCCTAGTTTTTTCCAACCCTTGTTGAAGGTACCTGGGAAAAGCATATCACATAAAGAAAAGGTCAGAATCCTCACAAGAAAAAAAGTCCCTGGTTACAGAAACTACCAGACTGTAAGTGCAACACTGTAGGACTGAAGGCTTTATTAAGTGGCCTACCAGCTGTTTAATTCCTGCCATTAAATCCATGTTCTGATTGACCACAGAAGATATTCTAAGGTCATAATTACTCTTCTGAGGCAAGAAGTACTGGTACTCAAGACCCCTAGCATGCAGCAGAGTTACAAAGAAACCACTCTGATATCCTGGGAATATATCACACTACATTATTCAACATCATCTCCCCCAAAAAAGATGATCTGTCCTCTTACCATGATGCCAGAAAAAATGCACAAGCTCATCTTGAATCTTCCCACAAATATCACCCATGGACACCAGAACAGTGGGCACATCATGTGGTGTGATGAGAGCTGATTCCAGTGATCTAAAGTTAGCGATGTCAGAGGCGAGGATCCACAGAGTCAGTAGGTACAACCATCATCAGTAAACCAGGAAAACTATGAAACAACCAAACCATTTTATGATCTGGGGCTCTTTTAACTGTGTTATGGGAGAAATAGCTTGAATTTCTCCCACAGAATGTTATAATGAACAGTGACTGGTATCGGCAGGCATTAGAACTGCATTTGTATCCAGTTTATGGCATTCATGGTTGTAACAGCATTATGTTGGAAGGTGCACCATGTCATTAGTTCAAAATTGTGCTTTAATGTTTAAGTTATAACAATATTCTTGATATGTACCATAATGACTGGAGAACAGCCAAAACCTGATTCCTAATGAAAATGCACGGTCATCCATGAAACTATTCTATCTATCTATCTATCCATTGCCAGACGCCTCAATCCCATAAGGGTGGCCACAAACAAATCACCTCCATGTTGCTCTGTCCCCTGCCATTTCACTGCCCAGCTCCCAGCTCACACTCCCTTCTCTCATATACCTCTCCACTCCATCTCTCCATCTCATCCTTGGCCTCCCCCTCCACCTCACTCACATACACTCACTCTCCATCCTCTCCACATCCATGAAACAAAACCTTAATTCTCAGGATATCTCATGTGTCCACCTAACAAAAGCCATCAAGAAGATGTGGATGCAAGACTGAAGTATGAAATACTTTCAGAGTCTGATTCCATGCCACATGGCCATGCATAATAAAGTCTGGACCATCAGATTTTAAATGAGTGGTTAGCAATACCTTATCTTGCTTGTTCACCATCAAATAATTGTGTCACAAAAGAAATGGAGTACTGCAGAACTTTTTACTGTTGGTGTACTTCACCCATCTCTGATGAAAAATGGAACAGAATGCTTGATACCGCTGAAGGTAATACATCTATCTATCTATCTATTGCCAGACGCCTCAATCCCGAACGGGGTGGCCACAAACAAATCGCCTCCATGTCACTCTGTCCCCTGCCATTTCACTACCACGCTCCCAACTCACACCCCCCTCTCTCATATACCTCTCCACTCCATCCCTCCATCTCATCCTCGGCCTCCCCCTCCCTCTCGCCCCCTCCACCTCACTCACATACACTCTCCTCGTCAATCTTTCACTCTCCATCCTCTCCACATGCCCAAACCACCTTAACGTGTTTCTCCTAACGCTTCCCATCACGTCCTCAAGCACACCACAACGCTCCTTCACTTCCTCATACATGTGCTTGTTATTTGGTCAAACTATATGATTTTGTTCCAGACTTTCAATACTTCAAAAGTTGACTTTCTATACACAAAAGGCAAGCCTAAATACTGTCCTATACTACATAATTCCTTAATAAAGGATAATGTGCTTTTGCCTAGACATGAAAATACCAATACACCCTCAGAACTTTTTTCAACATCCCTTACTTTAGTTCTATCAGCTACTATACTACTGTACACCCTGATCTCACTTTTTACAACTACCATATTTTTTCCATTCATTTTTCTATATATTCTCACTCAATCACTTGTATAAATTTGGTACACAACTTACATTTATTCACTCACACTGCTGATCTTTTTAACATAAACGCTTTGTTATCCACAAGCTCAACTACACCCCCTAATACTTTCAAATTTTCCTAAGCATTTCAAGCTCAAGGCCTTCAACAATCCTCAAATCTATTATACACACAGTATCTTAATATGATCAAAAGTACTATATGATCAGCTCATATCATCACCTTTATTACTTTGGTAATATTCACAATTAACACTACATTTTCAATTGCACTCGACAAACTGAACTATAATAATCAGTGGTCCTTATTCAACTGCCCATTTGTATGCTTGTTGTTGTTAAAACTAATACACTCATAAGTCATGATTTCTGGCGGCCCTCATCTCTTTGTTTGAAGCTGTAGCCAGTCCAACGTGGAGGTCGTGCATGAGCAACACTAACAATGTGAACTGGTACATGCAGAGGGTAGCAATTCTTTGAATTACAATCTTTCTCCCTTCTGACATATGCCTGCTTATTCAGTGTACTAGACTAAATCAGATGTACAAACTGCACCAGAGATGTGGGGTATCAAATTACAAACTCACACATACACTTCAAATCTCATCTTAAATAAGCATGGAGATCAGACAATAAAAACATAAAATTAAAGGGTGGGATTACTCCTTGTCTGTGGAAAAACCATGCTACAGTATATATAATTTTGCATCCTATGGCTTCTACAGTATTACAAGAAGCACCACAAACAACAAAGAACAGCAAAAGTAATTTCAATAAGGTACTGTACTGTACAAATAACATGCACCTAAATTCAAATCTACTCTTGTCTCTTCCAGAAAATATATACAACTTTTATTAATCTATTAACATTTTAGTTTTCATAAACTCATCCATCTCTACTGCTTTTCAACTCTTATTCTGCACTGCACTTTCATTTCAGTTAGTACTCAAACTTGATTTGCAAGCATGAGAACCATCTTAAACATATCCAAGGCATGATGATTACGACTTGCATCCATTATCTAAATGCATCAGTTTGGTGGTAGAATATTGGAGGCATGCTTGGTGCGAATGTGCCTGCGCAGATGAGTGGCCTGTATGGTGGCAAACGGACAGTACTGACAACGATGAGGGCGATGTCCAGTATGAGTGTGAAGGTGGTTCACCAACTTGTCTCTGGCCACAGCACGGTATGGGCAGTGAGGACAGGCATATCGGCGCTCTCCACGGTGGTAGCGGAGGTGGCGCTCCAGGCTAGAGGTTGAGCTCAGCGTCTTGCCACACAGACCACAAACATTGCCCAGCATGGTCGCCACACCCCGCTGCAATGAAGGAAACAGTTGCATCAGGGTACTTCCTTGTTCCTTCTTCCCCCTCATTCTCTCTTCTTTGGCTTTCCTTCCATCTTCATGCTTTGTCATTTCTCCTTAGCTCCAATTTTCTTTCTTCTTTCATCTTCTTTTTCCGGGACTTACATTTCCTCTCATCAAAGAAGTATTACTGCTTGCTCTGGAATGGCTAATACAATTCCTTGAATCATAAACAGTATTTCCCTCCTCTTCATGGGGAATACATCATACAGCTTCCTGCAAATATCAAACTTCCAAAAATATTGGTCATGTCCCCCAAAGAGGCCCTGCAGTAGCAATAAACCTACACAGTTGCCTAATCACCCTCTGCATTTTCCTCAAACATAAGACATTATGCCTTACACTGTACTCTATATAATTCCATAAATGACGCAAATAATAATTGGCAGTATAATACTGTACCCATTACTGACCACGAAGTATTTATTTTACCTCTTCCCTCATGTTCTGTATGCCCACTCTGTTTGTAAGCAGATGTATTTGTATTTATCATCCAACAATAAGTTGTTAGGGGAAATAATTTTAAATTCAATTATTTAACAGTGGAAATACATGAATATCTACAAGTATCTACCTATCTTTCACCTCTGCCTTGCTCTTCCTAGTTGATCAGTTAACTGTTGTTTACAGCCTTTAATGCATTTGGGGTGGTGCAATAGCTTCATGCTTTGTATGTGTACTGTATCTACAGAATACTTAACTTGCCATTTATTTACATATTTATGATAGTGCAAACTTCTCTAAGTCTGCATTATTGCAATCTTGAAGGAATACCAAAGTTTGAAAAAATGATGCTATACATGTGTGTGTGTGTGTGTGAAAAACTAGTGGAAAAAAGCATTCAAGGTTAATATGTAGTGGTTACACTGTAATTTACTCAAATGTCAATTGCACAGTGCTTTAACAATGACACAAATCATATAATAAATATTTTAGGACACTGCTGCCTACCAGCAAATCGGCTTTTGTTGAACATGAGTAAATTTTGTCCGCTAATGATGTCTGACAAGTGCTGTTGCGTGGTTGTGGGATATTTACTGTATTTTCACTCACCACAATACTTTAGAATCTTATCACACTGCTTTGTAAAGTTGTATACTGTCAAGTTCCCAGTACCATGGCTGTCTTTAAGAACATGTGCAAAGACTGTTATTAACTCATGTCAGTTGGTAACTGACAGAAACTTCTGAATGTTACCAGGTTTTAAGTCATACATGGTCGTGTTTCCATCACCACAATCGTCTCATAACATCTGTAGACATTATGTTCCTAGGGCTTGATTGTTACGTTACGGTACGTATTTTTTTTTCAAAACAATGCTTGTTTCTGCGTTCATTTAATTTGAGAACAAATTTAGGGGAATGAAAATAACATAAATTATGTTATGAGGGAGAGGGAGGCCAAGGAGGAGATGGTGTGGAGAGGTATATGAGAGAGGGGGATGTGAGCTGGGAGTGGGGCAGTGAAATGGCAGGGGACAGGGGGACATGGAGGCAATTTGTTTGTGGCCACCTCTTATGGGATTACTACGTTTGGCAATAGATAGATAGACTGACAAATAGAAATTTTATTTATTATAGCAAACTCTCAATTAACCACTGTAATCCAGCCAAGCCAGTTAAAGCAAAATTGGGATATTGCACATCTGGCACAACATTCAGCTTTGAGGCGGATATTGTGATTCCGTCCATCTTGACCCTCTATCTTAAAAAATTTACCATGAGTAAAAGATGAAAACGAAGCATATAAAAACAACACAGTAATGATACAGTACAGTAATACGGTACTGTATATAGTGTACTATTGTATGTACTCACCAAGTGTTGGCACTGATGAGGGCAAACAGCACTGAAAGGTTCGCATTCGTAAACAGTACAGCACACAATACGGCACAAGGGTAGTTTAACAATCACAATAGAGTGCTAGGACATGAGCAATGACATTCCATTAGGTTTGCAATATAATACAGTACAACAGCTTAAACATAAGACACCACAGAGTTAGTCAAAGCACCAGGATTTTGCAACAACATTGTCAAATGAGTGGGAGCACACAGACACGTCTTGACCCTACAACATCCACAAGCAAAAATGACAGCATGAGGATATTCTTGGAGGGCTGGACAAGCCATGCCCATGACGGATTCTAACTGGCTGGTGCATAGCGGACATTTTCATTGGCTCCTGAGTTTTGAGACTTCTCCTGGCGCCAGTTAGCTACTGCTTACAAGCCGGTTGAGACCTCAATGCCGGATATTGCATTGGGCCGCCAGTTACGTCACGTTTCAGTGCCAGACATTTAATAAAAATCACCGGATATTGCTTTAACAGAGCCAAGAAATGTGCCAAATATTGCGATGGGCCAGATAATTAAGAATTTACTGTACAGTACAATACAGTATATGGTGAATACTTTCGTATGAATCAGCTAGTGCTGCGCTGCAACTAATTAACCCGAGGAGGCCCGACGACGTATGGGTATATCACAACGTTTTGTCATGGTGACACCCGACGATGTACCCATACGTTATGCAATTGCAAGGTCTGTCATTTGCACATTTTTCAAGTTTCAAGGGTGATTTTTGGTAGGCAAACCTTCCTCTACCCGCCATCAGGCAAGGATACTGCCTGGCCCCACCTGATGCCCCCTCCCCCCCACACACCATTTTCTCAGAAGTTCACCCGTTAGTAGTGACTTGACCAGTAAAGACATGTCGCGCCAAGGTCTTTCTAATGACGAAATTCACGGTGAAAGTGATTCCTGAGGTGGAGGACAAAGGAAGAAACAATCTAGAGGAAGAAACAAACAGAAGTGGTGAGCTGGTAATGTCATAAAGGAAGGTGCCATATGTTGATGTGTTTGGTGAGTGAACAATGCTTATATTGCCTATATTATTGTATGAAAACCAATATACTTTTGTACTACATATAAATTTGTACCAAATAAATAAATAAATAAGTAACTTAAAGTGACTTGAATTAGTTACCCCTCCCACAGTTTGTTTTCTTTGAAGCCAGGTACCCTTATACAGCATGAAAATATATGGGTACTCTCATCTGTAGCAACATTTATAAACTCAGGAGGGCGATTTCTATATGAATTTTCAATGTTTCTCACCAAAAACAGAGGTTTGAGGGGTGGGGGGTGGGGGGGATTGGTCGGGATTGGGAGGGGGTCAGTGGCGGAAAATCGGCCAGGACATGACAGGTTAATATGGTACACAAAATTGCTAATTTTTGTGACTTTTCTGACAAACTAGCAACAATGAAATGGCCTGAGTGGGACAAACAAGGGCAGCAGGAGTGCAGGCCACATGAGAAAGTGCGGGACGGAACAATGAATAATGTGAAACCCCATCAATGCCTTCCAACATTTCTCAGATATTTCTGAAGAATAACCATCTGCTCTCTGCAAATAACCAAATCTGGGAAGAGCGAACCCTGGGAAGAGGAAGGGACTACTGTAAAAGGGAACCTCATTATATGATGATCCAGTATGCGATGAACTGCTTACATGGTGATGAAAAGGTTTTTCACCTATACAATGATTATGACCCTGTACAAAGCCTCACTGCTTTATATATGATCGCTGCTTTTGCTTATACGAGGTCTGTCCAAAAAGAAACTGAACTTTTAAATAGCACACCAAGCTGGAGTAGCATAATTGCAAAGGAAGTGAAGTGTAGCAGCAGCAACTTTTAGCTTAAGTCTAACACTAGCTGCATCATGCCACATCGCTTAGTCATTGAAGTACACAAACTTGAGTGAACATGTGTTTAGTGCACCTGGCAATTTGCTGCAAGATGAACAATGAGGGATCTTGAACAGCAATGTGTATTGTGTTTGCATCAAATTCTGTTTCAAATTGCAAAAAACTTTAAATGGAGACTTTTCAAATATTGAAAGAGGCTAATAGGGAGCGTTGTCTGAGTCATATGCAATGTCACAAGTGGTTCCAGTGGTTCAAATAAAGAATAAAATCCACCAAAGACGATCCCAAATCTGGACAGCCTTCCACATTAATAGATGACGACCATGTTGAGAGAAACTGTGATCCTTGAAAACTGTCGTCTGACTGTCCGTGAAGTTTCTGAAGAAGTTGACATCTGTTTAAGTTCATGTCGAACGATTTTAACTGAAAAACTGAAGATGCATAGCATTGCCACAAAATCTGTGCCACGTCTGCTCACAGATGAGCAAAAAAAGAAATGTGTCACACTCAGTCAAGAACTGTCTGACTGTTCAAATGCTGCTGAAAACTTTCTGAAAATGTCATAACTTGTAATGAAAAGCACGGGTGTACAGCTACAAATATATAAGGGGAGGCGGTAGCTCGATCGGTAGAGAGTTGGCTTGCAGTCTCGAGGGACCCAGGTTCAAATCCTCGCTGGGGCAGGGAACAGTTTAAGGATTTGAATTTCATTAAATCAGGCTTTACTGATCTACCAGGAGACCCGCCGACATGTCATAAAAATAACCCCGCTAATACCAATACATCAGTCCTGTATGAGACAGCCCTAGCATGTATTCAATATGGACGGTGGGTGTTAGCGCCGAAGTGGTGGCATGTAGAGGTGTATGGTATGTAGGAGGACGGCTGAGCCTTGATAGCAGGCTGTAAAGCCTATGCCCAGAGTCGGACAAAAAAAAAAAAAAAAAAAAAAAACTATCGTAAAAAAAAAAGCCAGTCGTGGCAGTGGGCTGGAACATCGTCACCGCGACCAAAAAAAGCACGTCAGAGTTGCCCAACTGCGTAGGTGATGTTGATCATCTTTTCTTACAGGAAGGGCATTATTCACCATGAATTTTTTTTTTAATGCAAAGACGAAGGAACCAAAGGCCATGGGCCCGCATACTGTTCCTTCCAAGAAAAAGCAAAAACAATACAAAAGAAAGCCAAATTCAAGATCCAATCATTTTGAGATGCCTGGACACACTGCGTTTGAAAGACTGGAGATCATAGGAAGTAGGGAATACAGACAGAGGGAGACAGTTCCAGAGTTGACCAGTTGCATAAATGAAGGACTGGGAGTAACGGTTAACTCTTGCATTAGAGAGTTGGACAGAAAAGGGATGAGAGTTTGTTGCCAGACGGGTACTACGTGCCCATCGTAGAGGTGGAGGGATGCAAGCAGACAGTTCAGAGGAACAGTGACCGTTGAAGTAGTGACAGAAGAGAGATAAAGAAGCAACAGTGCGGTGAAGAGACAAAGGTTGAAGGGAATCAGTAAGAGGAGGAGAGTTAATGAGACGAAAAGCCTTTGACTCCACCCTATTGAGAAGAGCTGCGTGTGGGAAGCCTCCCCACACGAGAGTTGTACTCCATACATGGGCGAATAAAACACGTATACAAGGTCAACAACTGTGCAGGGGTAAAGAAAGTTCGGAGTCGGCTTAGCACACCTAATCTCTTGGAAGCAGATTTCACAAGAGATGTAATATGTTCTTTCCAAGACAAATCTTGAGAGAATGAAACCCCAAGCATGTTCAAGGATGATGCAGGACTGAGCTGGATATTATTAAACATTATTTGGTAATCCTGAGGAAGATTTTGTCAGGTGGACAAGTGTAAGAACTGAGTTTTTGATGCATTAAAAATAACAAGATTATTTTTACCCCATGGTCACACAGTCAACAAAGTTTTACAGGGATGTCCTGATGTGTTTAAAGGAAGCAGTGTGAAGGAATAGGTCTGAGGCATGGACAAATAAAACCTCTAGATGCTGCATCACGACAATGAACCTGCTCACACGACCCTCCTTATCTGTGACTTTTTGGTAAAGCACAAAACAATTATATCATCCCCCATCCACCCTCCACTTTGGATTTGGCCCCTCCAGACATTTTTTGTTCCCTAAGTTGAAATCCACCCAGAAAGGCTGCCGATTTCAGAGAACAGAAGAGACAGATGAAAACTCACTACAGTATGAGAAAAGCACACTACCCCTGACAATGTGTTCCACAGTTCATTCCAAAACTGGAAAAAATGTTGGGAACTTTATTATGAAGAGTGGAAGGGAGTATTTTGAAGGAGACAAGTTTGATTAGGTTGTAAGTCTATCTTTACACCTATCTATCTATCTATAACCACATGCCATAATCCTGTCAGGGGTGGCTGTTTGTGTAAGTAAAACTATTTTTCTAATTTCTGAAAACATTTTTTTTCACTTGGGACCGACCTCGTCAGATCACCTTCACACAAATCTGTTCATTTGTTTCAAGATAACATTTGCATGAGTCACTGTTGGGTATATTAACGTCAAAGATGGAACAAAAGTGTGATGTTGGAGTTCAAGCTTCAAGTGAAGTGCAGTTAAGTGAAATAACAAGTTTAGGTGAGTTGGAATCTTTTTTTTTTTACTTACTTCTTGTGGTAAGTAGCATGCAAAGTGCAGTGAAGTTAAATAATTACCATCTTAGGTGAGTTGGAAACTTATTTTTAGGCTTGGTTGGGTGGGTGACCCTTGACCAAAAATGTATCCCCATTGATATCGTATAATAACTGACCCTATATACGAAAAATTGTTATGCACTGGATTTTTTAAAACACACAATCATAAAATGAGGGCAAGCAGTGTAACCCAGACAGTACAAACAGATAATTCTAATTCTATTCAGTGCAGTACTCAGTATATACTGAAGTTTTCTTCCCTGGGGAAAAAAAAAAACTTTAAACAGCATCAATTAATATACAGCATATCAGGTGTTAGAATGGGGAGTTTAATGGCAGAGGACAGAATGACATTTGCAGTGACTGGTTGTGGCCACCCCTAATCTCAGCAGGACATCTGGAATGGGCGGAGGGATGGGGGGGGGGAAAGAGAGAGAGAGAGAGAGAGAGAGAGAGAGAGAGAGAGAGAGAGAGAATGGTATGTATTACTGTGACACTGTACAGATACTGAGGTTTCAAAGAGTGAGCTCTATATGCAAAAAAAAAAAATAAATAAAAAAATAAACAAATGTTACTGAATTAATATTTTATTATAGCACTTACACTTCATTACAAATGACTCAGTGGCATCAAAATATCATTCACCAATGATCAACACTACCACCAATGAAGCCTGAGGAATCCAATAACCCTACTTAAGGCAATCCCGGTGCTCAGTATTTATTCCCATGCTCGGGGTATTTACGTCACAGAATTGGAATTTCATTATATACAATCAGAGCCCCAATTAATGCCTAACTCATGGCCACAGTGAGAAAAATAGAAAGGCTATATATTATATAAATCTTATCTTTGGTCCTAACGGGAATACATAATACATGTAGCAATTGCATTAATGCATTGCAGAAAACAGCAATATCAGACAAACTGTACAACAGATGGCACCCTCTCCCACTATCAATCGCACATTTGCTAGTTTGTGCAATTAAGTCCACATGATCCCTTCCATCTCTGTCCTTTCTCAAACTCTCTAATCACGAATCATATCAGCTTTTCTCAAATGGTTATGCAGAAGCCCTTCACACCAGCTCTCATTTTCTAAAATATCTACTAACAAGACTGATACCCAGCCTGAAGTGATATGTGATGTACAAAAACTTAAAAACTGAATTCACTCCAAATCTTTTATCTAAAAAGGCAATAATACAAAACATTCTGACACCAAATAATACGAAACTATGTGTTTAATATTAACCCTTTCTATCTCATGACTTTTTATTCTTGCTCCTACCACATGATTTGATTCAAGTTTGGAGAAACTACTAGCAGAGAAGGGGTTAGTAAAAGCTATTTCTAACTCCTTCAGTTCTGTGTCTCCAAAACTGAATAAAACAGCATGGTGGTAAGAATAATAGAATATAAAATTATCACAGAAGTGAAAGGGTTAATGAGAAAACTAAATTACAATCAGGGTCAAAGGTTCACCTACTACTCCATTCCATCTACTTCACTAGGTGGATGTTTGCTACATTTCTCCCTGATGCATTATATCAAAGAGAATCATCTATGGACAAAGAAACATACCAAGCCTTTCTCAGCTTTGGAATATCAGCCAATAGAGGGAAATGAGAAGAGGTTAAATATTTGGCAAACCTGTAGGTAATTCAACAGTCTTTTACCATCTTGAATATAATTATATACTCTCATTCTTCCATCAGGACAGGAGTATTACAAAGTAGTTTCACACAACTCTCACTTAGCTCTATTAATGGATCTGCCCACTTAAATTCTGATTAGAGTAGTGAAGTTGAGAGCAGGGTCAGAGATCAAAGAGAGGGGCACAACGATCTACATGAGTGGTGAAGGGCCTTCAAACTGTTGTAGTGGCTGCTGCAGTGGTTGCTGTGGGGGCTGATGGTGAGGATGCCTTGCTCGAACATGCCTGTGAAGGGCACTGGAGTCAGCTGAACGGAAGCCACAAGCAGGACACCCATAAGGCTTCTCCCCAGTGTGAGTTCTTAGGTGTTTTTTCATATCACCACGGCGTAGGGCACGATACGGACACCAGCCACAAACAAATGGCTTGGCACCTCCCTCAGGTTGCCTGGTGCCCCCTACGGCCATCTCTACCTCTCCTAACCGGCCAAGACAGGAGGCCTGGCGGCTGGACAGCCCCATCGATCCGGTCTGGAGTGAGCCGCCGCCCCGCCGCACTGCTGCCATCACTGCCGCCAGCCCACCACGCGGCTGCAAGGAAACCACCACATCAGCACTGCTACAATCCCTCAGCTGCCACTCATTCAGCCACACCACAGCCCTAACTGCTACCATAGCAGATAAGACAACCTCCTGTCTTCTTTAACCTCCAATCAGCTTCTGCTCCTATAACTACATGATAAATCAAAGTCACAGCTCAGCCACTGACCAAAAGTGTCAACTCACTGTGGGGGAGGTGAGGAGGAACTGTGAGGGAGGGATCGGGTTGTAGTAAGGTCATGGGGTAGGGGTTGAACTGGTTGGGGCTCAGGTGAGGATGGCGACAGCCTGGAGAGCTGGGGCTGAGGATGAACTTGTGAGGACTCAGGCAAGGGTGGGGACAGTCTGGACAGTGTTGGCATGGTATGAGTCAAAGGCTTTGAGGACTGAGCTGATGAAGGTACATGAGAGGCCTTTGGCAACTGTGGTGACAGTTGAGAGGACTGAGACTGGGAAGACTGAGACGGCAGAGACTGAGAGGATTGGGAGGGCAGAAGCGATAGCTGGAGATCCGTGTATTTAATCTTGTGTCTTCCAAGAATGTGCCTACGAAAGTTGCTCTTGTCACCAGACATGTATGTGCAGAAGGGACACTTGAATGGCTTCTCCCCAGTGTGAATCCTGATGTGTTTGTCGAGGTCAACACGGGATCGGGAGCTGTAGGGGCAGTAGAGGCAAGGGTAGTGTCTTTCTGCCGCGACTCCAGAGCCACCCCCTCGACCACTCTGGCCACTGCTCCACCCACTGGACACCCCACCCACCACCTCCCTAGCTGGCCAGAGGGTGGAGGACGGAGCACAGCTCATCAGGCGGGTCGTCTCCAAGGCCACCACCGTCCCCAGCCCGCACTGCAACAGACAACCCGCCCATCAGCTTCTGCCTATTATCCTCACCACTACTCAGCAAGCCTCAATTCTGAGACTTCACCTCACATAAGGTGGTTTCAACTTTAATCTCACATTCTCCATTGCAAGACATTTAATGACCTTCCTCCATTTCTGCATCCCAGGTGACTGTCAACAAATGTCATCAATTATAATTGGCAGCATACTTGCCCCTCAACTTACTATATCATGGCTCAAACCCAAGTTTCTCACAATGACAATACCAATTCTTGTATACCACAACCACCTCCACTGACAGCTACCCTTCCCTCAATGTCCTATTCTGGATTAATTCTCCAGTCTGAGATCTGAAAATTTTATCAAAGCCAATCTGAAGCCTTTTGAAGTATCCACCAAAGAACTCTATATACTTTCCTTCGAGATGAAAGACATCTACAGTCATTTAACTCCTGCCTCTGTCCAGAACTCCAGCTTGCCATACTGTATTTCTATTGATGTCTCCTCTCTTCTTGCATCAATCACTCAAATTATTGTAGGCTACTTCCTATACCCACAAATTTCAGTGTCGTGGATTACACTACCAATTTCATTCTGATAATGAAATAATATTTCTTATATTCCCCCTCTACAAAAATACAATCAGTGTAAAAGTACTTACTTACTTTTGAGGATGCCTGTCCTGTATTTCCTTTGGCAGGGTATCACACATTACCAGTAATGCCTTGTTTGTTATGCTTTAATTTCATGGGTAATGCAGGCAAATGCTTCCCATTATAAGAGATATGTTTGCAAAAGAACATAGTATGATCAATCTAAAAGTTGTATAAAAGCAGTCTGATACTGTTTTACCAACTAAGGTAGAAAGTCTATCGTTCTGTGTGTGTGTGTGTTTTAGAGAGAGAGAGAGGTTGATTTATAAACTTTTTTACACAGATTAATGTGTTTTAGTCACAGGTGGAGTGACATTTGGGGTACGGCTTCTCACTCATCACACGAGGCACAATACAGGGTGGACAACTAGGTGACTCAACAAAGAATAATTCGTGTCTGACCACTGAACATCTAACCTATCATGGAATACATAATAATAATTTTAAATAAATACTAATAATTATGAAAGCCTTAAAGGGTAAATATTTCATCTACCTATATACCTAGGCTGCTTCCCCCAGGCAAAGGGAGGCAGCCGAGACAGGACGACACACTCCCAATTTACTCATCCACTCAATCACATTCATTGGCATCTTAGCCCCTAGGGGAGAAGGGATAGATTTTCACCGCACCACACAGCACTGATAAAAACTGTGACATTAATAAATTATGTTTACATTCAGTCTGTTCAAAGGAAAATGCTTTGAAAATACAAAGGAATTTCTGAATAAAAGTTGGAAAATAATAGAGAAGAAAATAAAGGAGCTCAGCAACCAGAACAGTAACCAAAATGACATAAAAGAGGGGCCATTGAAAAAAGGCTATCCCGATCGCATCATCGATCGATAAATCATGTGTTTACATACGGGCTGTTCAAGGGAAAACGCTTTGAAAATACAAAGGAGTTTCTAAATAAATGCTGGAAAATAACAGAGAAGAAAATAAAGGAGCCGTTGAAAAGGCTCTCCCGATCACATCATTGATCGAGTTCCCCATCAATGATTCTCCATCACAACAATTCGCACCTCTGCATCATTCATGCATTATCATCATGCAAAACAGATGTTTGTTTAACTGTCCGGGGACCGTCTGGTGGTGGGATTATATACAATTCTGCTGCTTCTTCTCTACCGAGTTTGAATACGAGTCGGAGATTGCATTCTCCAGTGACCTTGACAGTGTACAAGTGAGACGGGCACTGGTTTTAGGTTTAGGTTAGCTTCTTCTACAGCTGTTAGGCCATTTAGATTGGCTTTAAACTTTTTTTTGGGACTCATTTGGGTGGGTTTAGGACTTGGCTGGGGGAGAAACCCAAGGCTCAAAAACACATCCCTATACTTTACATGTTTAATCTACCCCAAGATACGATACCCCGCCTAGCGATGGGTTTTACTTAGCCAATTGCATCGTTAAACTGGGGTTTACCTGTGTGTGTGTGTGTGTGTGTGTGTGTGTGTATGTATATATATACAGTACAGTATACAGTAGAACCATGGAATTCGTACACAATTCACTTCTGGAGGCTGTACGAGTTGTGAATTGTTCGAAAACCGAATCATTTTTTCCCATAAGAAACAATGAATTTTGCATTAATCTGTTCTTTAGTATGGATGAAACGGTAGATTTCGCCATACCATAATGAATGGCAGGATCGAAGAAACGGGTTCCACTTTCAAACTTTGCAATGAGTTCTCTTTTCAGTTCAATTGTAGTAGTAGTAGTAGTTGTCGCATCAGTCATACAGACTCCATTAAACTTTGTGATAAATTACATATTTTCGTTAGAAAATTGGACATAATCATGGGCCCTAAGGATTTTAATGAGTCAGCTGGAGCTAAAAGAAAAGCAGTGAGAACAACAACTGAGCTGACTGAACCAGTAAGCTCAATTGTTGTTCTCACTGCTTTTCTTTTAGCTCCAGCTGACTTACTAAGTTTCTTAGGGCTCATGATTATGTACAATTTTCTAACGAAAATATGTAAATTATCACGTTTCATGGAGCCTGTATTACTGATGTGCAGCTGGCAGAAGACAAAGAGGGACTGGAGACCATGTAGCACTTACGACGCTGCTTCTCTTAATAGCTGGTCGCTGTACGAAAACTGGAGCGATTTTTGGATGAAAAAGCTGTATGAAAACCGAGTTGTACGAGTAATGTGGCGTATGACTTCCGGGGTTCCACTATATACAGTAGGCGCGGAAAGTGTTGACGCCATCTTAAAAAAAGAAAACATTCTTGTGGTTACCAAGGAGAAACAAATAAATTAACACTCACCATTGAATTTAGTATTTACTGGCATTCCCCTTCACCTTTATTATCTTCTTAAGGCGTCTGGGGAGACTGATGGCGTAGTTTTGCAGAACAGACGGACTAAAACTGCTCCATAGCTGCAGCCTCAAGTTTAGGCAAAGATGATGTGTCCATACTACGCAGCTGCCGCTTCATGTGCGCCCATAAATTCTCAATGGGATTGATATCTGGGCTGTTTCCGGGCCAATCTCGAATAAAGGGAACCTCACAGTCTGTTAGCCACTGTTTCACTGACTTTGCAACATGTGCAGGGGCAGAATCTTGCATAAATACTCTTGCCTTGGTTTTATCAAAAGAGTCAATTAAAACATCACATAAGAGCTCCAAATAATTGTTCTGGTTCACTTTTTCATTTGCAGGTAGAAATACCAACTCACCAACACCATAATATGTAAAGCAGCCCCAAGCCATGAGTGAGGCTGGGTATTTAACAAACTTGGAAGTGTACTTAGGATCCAGGGGGTCACTGCCTGGTTTGCGGTACACTCGTGATGAAGGGGTACCAGTGACAGTAAATGTTGACTCATCACTCCAAAGCACAGTTTTCCATTGCTCCTCACTCCAGGCAAGATATTTCTTACAAAAATTTACTCTCTTTTTCTTCTGAAGTGCAGTTAGCAGTGGTTTTTTACGAGCACAAAAACTCCTGTAGCCCAGATCGTCATGCAACAGCTGCTGCACACTTCTGACAGACACATCTGCCAGCAACTGTGGGTTCTTTTCTTTTAAATCCCGTGCTGTTAGCCTTGGATCCTTGCTAACTTGACTTGAGATCAGCTGACGGGTCCTGAAGGTTGTCTTACGAGGTCTCACAGGCTTGGGAAGTGGAGTGGGAGGAATGGCCTCCCCACTGTCCTTGAACCGCTTCACCAGTCTCTGCACTGTCCTCAGTCTAACACCATCTGATTTGCAATAAATGGGAGTTTGTGGCCAGCTTTGTATAAAGTAATCACTTCCACACGTTTGTCCTCTTGTGGTTACTTTAGGCATGATGAGAATGTGGTAGGTAACCAAATAACTGTGTTATTTAAGTCAAAACATGCCCTCGTGGTGCATCACACAGAGACAATCCTCCTCCTGTGGCTGCCCAAACATTACTGAGCCTGCTCCTGTGGTGCCAAACCTATCAAGCAGGGTTGCCAGTTCCCGTTGAAAAAGCGTCAGCTCATTTCGCATCACAGGGGAGGGTAGTACTGACCCTACTTCACTTAAGGCGAAGAAGAATGACGTCGGCAAAAAAACGCCAATACTTTCCGCGCCTACTGTATGTATAGAAGACTGATGAATATCTAAACATCAATAATGACACAAGTTACATACAATAATAATTCACATACTATGAATAATTTTATTGGGCTCATGAAATCTAAAGTATCTATAACAGTTAAAACTTGGTCTTATATTGGATCTTTATAATGCAGAGGATTTGGTGGATGAACATAGGACACAAGCGTGTCCAGATGCCGAGTTCTAATATGTCTATGAACATTGCTCTTGTGTGCTGCACGGTAAGAGCAATGAGGGCACTGGAATGGTCGTTCCCCCGTGTGTGTGCGGATGTGTCGGGTCAGGTCCATGGAGGAGCGGAAGATGCGTCCACACAGCCCACAAGGCAACTCACGCCAGGCTCGCCGTGCCTAGAGAGAGAGACATGCCAGCCCTTAGTCAACATCTCTCCTCTTCCTCAGTCACATTTCCAACAAACCACTTCACCTCCCAGTCAGTCTAGAGCTTGCTGTTTGAAAGGTCTTTCTTCATACAATGCAGTAATGTATAGGGATTAAATGATTTTAAGCAACTGAAGGTTACTGCTAGCAAGCAGAGAGTTAAAACTGGGTGCATCAACCCTATGAGTGTTTTATAGTTCTTTCCCAGTTAACTCTGAAGTCAAAAATGGGTTAAGTCTAAAGAGGGTTAACAGTCTCCTCTTCTTTCTACATACTGTATACTTTCACCAGTTTTTAAAATATATGCTATTCAGCCATACATCTTGCTTCTGTAATACGCCTGTCTTGCTTTTATCTATGCTATTTTAACTGCAATATATTCAATATCAATATTTTAAATATCTTTTAACAAGTAGGGTAAAATACGTCCCATATCTTGCTTGTGTGCAATGCACTGATGATAGTCATGAGTGGAGGATACCCAAATTTAAGCAGCATGTAAAATTCACAGTTTAACATATCTAAAATATCTCAAGCTTAACAAAGTATGATTTAAAGGATTTTGTAATAAGAAAACTGCAGAATTGTTTTTCTTGTAAGAAAACTACAGACTATAGTAACTTTTTCCCTGGAAAATTGCAGTAGCTGCTTCTTAGTCTCAATTAATTTTAATATGGGATACAAAAAAGGACCAGAATCTGGACCTTAAGCACAGCTGGAACTTTAGTAAGTGGCTGGATTCACTTCAGAATCTTGTCTAAAGATAATTAAGCTAGAACAGTCAGAATAAGAGTAAAGGAAATATAATGACCATAATTTTTTCACCCACTGAGTGACTTACAAAGTGTACTTGGTTTTGTGTAAAAGGAATTCTGCAATACAAATACAAATGGCAACAGGTACAAACCCACATGTCAAGATCAACAAATTGCATCATTTGATGACCATTTTTTTGTTTTTTATCAGAGATTCAACTTTAGATCTAGCACCACATAACAGGTAAGCTGTAATTTATCTCCACAGTACCATGATTCCCCAAATTTCCTATTATGTAATGCCTTCCTCCTTTAATACAGTACTACTGTATCTACTTATGTGGTGCATAGTTGCTATAATAGCCTCTTCACAATGATTTTTTATTTTTTATTTTTTATTTTTTTGCAATTTATCAAGCTGTGCAGATTCCAAACTGCAGGGGGGGTGGGGTTCAAGTTCACTAAAATAGTTTGACATTAGCAATAACAAAATGAAAAAGATGTCTTTGTATTAAAGGGATAACTTTATTCCACTACACTTTCTGCAACAGCTGAGTGCATGAAGACCTTACTCAAAATTTTTCATAACTACAAGGTAAGTGTGTTTCTGATTATATCCTTAATCCTTTCAACCTGAGTATATATTTTATTTTACTCTGGCTAACATCACTGCCATCCTGATCACTCCTAGATGGTATTACTCGTTAGTTAGGACATCCCATGGCTGCAAGGGACTAGTAGTATCAATATCCTCATCAGCCCAGGTATGTCTACTTATTTTATTCTGGTTAATGGCAAACAACTTTCCACAGCTTCATTAAGACATCCTTGGAATGTATGGTTAACGCAAGATTACATTACATAATTTGGTAATGACTCGACTAGCCTGATGATGCAGTTATTGAATTTATCCCGACAGTGACGAAGCATATGAGAAACAACTCCAGCATCTAAAATACTGTAATGTTGCTTAATTAAATAACTGACAAAAAGACCATTCAAGTAGTTTTCAGCTTTCTTTATTTACAAACATCTCCACAGCAAAACAAAAATACATTACAAGAGACATTCTTGAAAGGACTATCTATAATTTTTTCAGTGCTTAAAGTCTGAATAACACTTGACTCTACAGTTTCTAATGAAGAGACCACTGTTTCAGGTTCCTTCAGTGTTCTGGTTTTGGCATTTTTGTGAGCTTCATTTGTTAGTAACTATCATTGGCTTTCTTTGTATGAATTAAATCTTCGTCTTTTTCATTTTTTTCCCCCCATGATGAGGTCTTGGCTAAGACTTATCTAGTCTGGTGTGAGAGAAGATGTCCATCTTGGAGGAATGACTGAGAGTTGAAGCAGAGGTGACGAGAGTGGACAATGGAGGTTCCTGTAGCAGGAATAGATCTGCATGGACTGTGCGAATATGTCTGTTGACTGACTGCTTCTGTGAGGCTCGGTAGGGGCAATGGGGACAGAAATAGGGCTTCTCTCCAGTATGAATCCGAAGATGCCGCCTCAGGTCATTAGCCAAGCGGAATCCCCGGCCACATACACCACACACGTGCCTCCGCCCGCTAGGGTCAGCCTCCCCTCTCTCTCCCAGGTCCAGCATAGGCGGGTGGGCTGAGGGCAGGACTGGGGGGCCAGCAGGAAGGCCAAGACGGGACAGGAACGTGGGCAGCGGCAGGCGACACTCATCCACCGCTGCTGCACCACCGCCCTGCCCCTGAAGCAGAATACCTGCCTTAGTAACACACCACACTGCCTCATTGCCTCACCTCCTCAAAAAAATCATAACACAAAACACTTCTAAAGTTTCACAAATATGAATTTTACAGCAGAAATTACATTAACCTAAAGATTTTTCTCCCACATAACATCTTTAAGAATGTTCTTATAATTTGAAGTTATCCACACTGCACTCACATATGCATTCAAAATCTGATCCCCATTCAACACTTAATATAGATCACAGATGCACAGTACTCCAACTCCAGCATATCTTGTAGAAATAAGGGATGCTGCTATGCCTGCAATCATACGATGGGGCTTTCCAAGTTGTAACTCGAAGTAAGGACTGACTATCAAGTGTCAGAAAGGACCTCTGTCACATGGTGACCTAGAGGCGTGGTCAACTGGGCAGGTGTGTGGAAGTAAGGCCTTGTGTGGCACGGGTGTTGACATTGTGCACCGTGCGCATATGTCGGTAAACACTACTCATCACTGCTGCCCTAAAGGTGCAAAGGGGGCATGTGTAGGGCTTCTCGCCAGTGTGAGTCCGTACGTGCCTGCGCAGGTCCTCAAGGCGGCCAAACCCCCGGCCACACACCAAGCAGCTCAGACTACCAGCGCGCTGGCCACCACCACCGCCAATCCTGGCCAGCCGGGCGCCCATGATCCCCACGCCCGATCCACCCTAAAAGAAAGGGAGTGCCGCTCTTAGACCCGCAACCTTCCTGACCCAACCAAAACCATCAAGAAATGAGTTTAGTGCTTAGGGGAACATACTTAATAAATCAAAAGAATGGTTTATTACAGTATGTTATTTATTTAATAAAAAATAACGTTTTCTTGCTGAAGAATATATTTCTGACCAGAACATTACATGTTTTCACACGGGTTTCGAGTTCATTCAGTACTACATTTCCTGCTCATTTCACACATGTAACCATTATTTTGTTAATAAAAGTTTCTGTCATGCAAACAGTTACAAAGCCTTATGTGTAAATCACACTCCCCAATACATAGCAAATGTTTTTTTCCCTTAAAGAATCAATATTCTCTTTACATTCAACCAGAGTATAACGACTATCAGCACTTGTAAACATCAAAGTAACTTTTGCTCAAGCATGCCTCAAAACAAGGCAAGTACGAGAGAACAAGGCAAGTACAAGTACAAGTACAAGTACGAGAGAGAGAGAGAGAGAGAGAGAGAGAGAGAGAGAGAGAGAGTCAATAAATAAATGAATCTGCATTTCATCACCGAGTGTAACAGTCTGTTACTGTACTTAACATCTATGTCTTCTAACGAACTTTGAACCTGAGGTGCACCAGAGTTGGTTAGGAATGTT